>PVIJ01001908.1:25645-179056 GCA_004024925.1 Scalopus aquaticus
AAGCCCAAACAACCAATCCGTACAAAGGTCAATCCCTGCTGGCCAATGGCGGTAAATGTCAGCCCCAGCGCCCAATCCGTGCGCTGTCCACGTGCACACCGTGCTGCACAAGCTGAGGCACGAGGTGTCCATGCCCTCAGCAGCTGCCGGGTGGGGATTTCCGCGTCTGGGTGGTGCGGCCCGGGCGCGCTCCCGACAACTATCCCCATTTCAGAGATGGGGAGACTGAGGTACGGTACGGAGAGGAAGGACTGGCCGAAGTTCCCCTGGGTGCTTGCCTTTCCTCCCCCAGCAGGCTGTCTCCTCCTGGTCCCACAGAGCACACAGTGGGTCCACTCCGCTTACCCCCTCCAAGCCTAGTCCCGGCAAGAGCGTGGGGCTGGGAAACAGGGTTCCTGCCTACAAGGGGCTCACACAGAATTCCTAAGCACCTACTGTGTGCCAGACCCTGAAGAGGGAAGTGGGGATATGGAAAGGAAGAAAGAGAGGCCGACTTCCCCTTCCCTGTGGGGAAAAGGATTGCAGGAAGGATGAAGGACTTTCATCCTTTCTTGATGGGGAGATTTCCCGACTCTCTGGGTGGGCCCCGTGAATCACAGGGTTCTCCTGGGAGGGAGGCAGGAGAGCCAGAGAGAGCAGCAGAGGCGACGAAGAAGCAGAGGTCGGGGTGATGCCACTGCAGTGAGGGGGCCACGAGCCAGGGCGTGCAGGCCCCTGCAGACACCCCAAAGGCAAAGCATAGGAAGACGGCCCTACTGACACCCCATCATAGCCCAGTGAGACACACTGCAAACTTACGACTCTAAAACTGTAAGGCTAAATTTGTGTCATTTTAAGCCACCAGCTTTATGGTGATTTGTGGCAGGAGTGAGAAGAAACTAACCCAGCAGCAAGCACTGCTGGGTTGGTGCCCGAGGGGCTAAAACCCAACTGAGCACGACCCCATTTATTCCCCCAACACCCACCCTGCCCAGCAAGCAGGAGCCCTCAGCCTCAGTCCACAGGTTCAAGAACACACACACCCAGCCTGTATTTACTGAGTCCCAGCCCTGGAGATGGAGAAAAGCTGGGAGGAAGCCTGGTTTCTTGAGGGAGACAAGGCCGGGCTGTGGCATTTACCGTGAAAAGACAGAAAGGCGGGAGAGAGTGACGAGGACGCCTGCGGACAGGAGGCCAGGGAGGGCCTCTCTGAGAGGAGGGCATCTGGGCAGAGACCAGATGGCATGGAGGAGGGAGCCAAGTAGACATCTACATCTAGAACATTCCAGGCAAAGGAACCCATGGCAGGGGCAGGGGGGAGGGTAGCACTTGCTCGTTGGAGTTAGAAGAGCAGTTCTGGCCCTCCTGAGCCTGTAGCCTTAGCCTCCTCTCATGCAATGAATCCAAAGTCTTTCTAGAACCATCTAAATGCAGAGGAAGCAGAGCGGGAGCCAATGGGTTTGGCCTGGGAGGAGGTTCAGGGCAGGTTACTGGGAGCAGAGGTGCTTGTGCTTGCTCTGGAGTGGAGGGGCTCACAGGCAGAGGTGGTGGGAGCTGCTTCTGCAAAGTTAGGAGGCAGAACAGTGTGGCGGGGGCTTTAAGAGACAGTCCAGCTGTGAGGATTGGGATAAGCAGACACTGATGTGGAGTGACTCGAGCACTTGAAGCCTGCTGGAAGGGTGTGGAAGAGGAAAAGCACTTTGGAAAATGTAGGCAGTATTATGGGTTAGCCTGTGTAACCCCAGAAAGGTGTGCTCCAGTCCTGACCCCCAGCGCCCGTGAAGGTGACCTTTGGAGTAGGGTCTTTGCAGATGTGGCCAAAGTAAGATGAGGTCACAGTGGGTCAGGGGGGCCCTGACTGGTGTCTGGAGTTCTCCAAAGAAGAGGGGAGTTTGGACACAAAGACACAGGCCCACAGGGGAGCCCAACATAGAGGGAGGATGGAGGCGGAGATGGGGGTGGTACAGCCACAAGCCAAGGGATGCCAAGGATGACCTGGGGATGCAGGAGGACAGGGGCAGCGTTTCCTGGAGGCCTCAGAGGGAGGGTGGCCCTGTGGACACCTTGATTTCAGGTGTCTAGCCTGTAGGATTGTGAGAGTAAATTTCTGTTATTTTAAGCCTCAGAGTTTGTGATATTTTGTTACAGCAGCCCTAGAAAACTTGAACAGGCGGCCTCCCATCAAAGCCACACATTTGCTCCCCTGCAGGCATCCCCAGGGATGCCTGCAGGAGAAGTGAATGCTCACATTCAAAGCAACTTCCCTTGTCATTGCTCAGAACTGCAGAGAACAAACCAAGGTCCCTCCACAAGAGAATGGATACACAAAACGTAGCTGATGCAGGTCGTGGAGTACTACACAGCAGTGAAAAGGGATAAAACAGAAACCATGGCAGACTCAGACTTTGGAGTACTACACAGCAATGACAAGGGATGGATCTCTGATACACGAAATCACATAGACACATTTTTCAGATGTAACGCTGAGAGAAAGAGGCCAGGCACAGGAAGCATGATTCTACTTATGTGCAAAGCAAGGACTGAGAAACACCAGTCTAAGTTGCTATAAAAGTCAAGTTCACGGGCCTCCCCGGTGGCGCAGCGGTTAAGCGCTGCGCTGTGGAGCTGCTGGCAGCGGCGACGCGAGTTCGACACCCGGCCGGGGAGAGTCCCACATGGCGCGGCAGACCTCTCCTGCCTTGCCCGCTGCTCCCCTCAGCAGTGTATTTCTGATCTGCCTGCTCTGCTCCCCGCTCTGTCTCTGGTGGACCCTCTCGCTGCCCCACGCCTCTGGCCTGTACCCCAACTTGTATGTATAAATGAAAAATAAATCTTTAAAAAAAAAGTCAAGTTCACATTTCCCTCTCTGTGGAAGAGGGGCATATTTCACATCTGATGGTGGCTAAGCCCTGGGGTGTGCGTGTGTGGAACAATCCCCGAACTGGACCTGTTAGCTTAAGAACTTCACTAGATACCTTAATGAAAAAGGTCAATAAGAGCTGGGGTCCCCCAGTAGAGATCACCCAAAGTCTCAGAGGTCTCAAGTTCGTTCTGTTGAGCCTCTGGGAGGTGGGGGTCGAGGATTGTTGAACACACAGGAGGGCAGGACTGGGGTGTTTAGTGCATCTAAAGAGGATTTATGATGAGTCAGGACCGCTGGCCCATCGCAGCTAGAGCAGCTGGCAGGACCTCCATGCGCCCCCACCCCCAGCCAGATCTCTCAGGGCGGCTCACAGTCTGGAAGGCGAGGGGGAAACAGAGCAGGGAGAGCTAATGGTGCAGAGTTGCAGCCCGGCCCATCTCCTCCCCTGCCAGCCTCCCCTTATCAGCTCGCTCTGCTGGGCCCCGCTCCCTTCTCTTCTGCTCCCTCCACGCCAGGCATGCTGGCGCTACCCTGCCAGACCTCAGCACCTCCAAGCTGACTGCTGAGGGGCCCGGCCCTTGTCACCTGCTCCTCTGCTGCCAGATTGCAGAGACCCAAAGCTGGGGGAGGAGGAGAGGGAAGAGCAGGTCTTCAGGGCATTTCAGAGGCGGCGGAAGCAAAGGCCACCCAGCTGCAGGAGGACCCAGCTCCCAACCATGGAAGTGCACCGTGGGGGCTCAGAGAGGTCACGTGATCTGCCCCAAGCCCCACAGCTCTGAAGGGTCATATCTGCCTAACCCCAGACAAGTGAACGAGTCACCAGGAAAAGGGCACCCCAAAAGCAGAGGGAAAAGGCAGACCTGTGGCTCATCCTTTCATGCCCCCTGCACTTCCTCTGTGTTAGGCTCTGGGGGGCCTGGGTGGGGATGGGGTGCAGACACCTGTCCTCCTTCCAGGAAGGACAGACCATGGAAGGGGGTGTGGAGGCTCCCGGAGACCAGGAGCAGTGTCCCTGCGGCTGGACCTGCAAATGGAGGGGTCCCCTGCGCGCCAGCGCCTTCCCCGCCATTACTGTGACCGCTGCGCTGTTCTTCCGCCTCACCCCTGCAGGGCCCTGCGGAACAGCACTGACACCCACACGCACGCCGAGATCCCTCCTGCAAAGCAGCATCTGGGCCCCAGCTATCTCTGACTTTACACCCCGATGTGCTAGATGCTGCTTAGACATTTTGAAAACAAGAATCCTACAACCCTCACACAGTGGGGGCTGGAATCACTCCTCCTCTCTCACCCCCAGAGAAGTTGAGGCTCCCAGTCCTGCCCGGCATCCATGCAGAGTACATCTGCTGGAGGCAAGTCATCGCCCTCACCATCTGCTCCACCACAGGCAGGGGTGGTGGGAGGCCTGTACCCCCACACCCCAGCCTGCCAGAGCACTTAGGGAGCAGTGGCTGGGTGTGTGTACCCTGACACAGATGCCTTCACCCGACCGGTAAATTTGGATCCCGGCTTGGCCACTTACTGGCTGTGTGACCTTAGGCAAGTCACTTAACCTCTCTGAGCCTAATCCTTTCACCTACACCCGGGGACAGAAAACACTGCTTCATGTAACCTGCTGGGGATTTCTGAGTTAGTGTTTGTAAAACGCTTCCCGCAGGCCCCGCACAGAGTGGAGCTTGATAAACACAGGCCTTCGCATCCTTCTTGGCCTCGAGTCTCAGGCTCTGCTATATCATCAGTCTCGAGGGGGCAGCAAAGGTCCAGGGAAGTGAAATAAGAGCTCCTGGCAGGGTCGGTGGAGGTGGGGGGAAGAGTTATGACTGGCTCTAGTCCCACGGTCCCCACAAAATACTCTACATGCCCAGGAACATTAGCCTAGAGGGGGGTGGGGGGGAAGACACGGTCAAACAAATGCCCTGCCAGGGAAGGAAATATGTAATCAATTAACCGAGCCTCCCAAACCTCTCCAAGTAATAATCCGGAGCATCAGCCCGGCTCGCGAGGAAATCGCCCCAGAGGGCTGTGACGCCGCTCTGGGCTTGCAGACCTGTCCCGGGGGCTGGGACCCGCCGGCCCTGGCCCCTCTGCTGCTTTTGATAGTGGGGTGCAGAAAGGGCAGAGAGGGCTAGAGCCTGGGGGCGGTGCCTCCCTCACGGGGCCACTCCCACTTGTAGTTTGGAGAAGAGGGAATCAGATTCTGAGCCCTCGAGTGACTGAGTCACCCCGCAGCTTCCAGGGGGACTCAGGACGAAACCCCGGGCTCGCTGCCCAGTGCGGGCAGTGGACGCGCCCCGGCTTTCACCAGGAGTCCAGTTATGCGGGTAAGAAGCATTGATTCGCTGCTGACTACGGAGGCACCTAGTAAGGTTCTGGACGTGGGGACTGGAGGGGAATTGGGGGCCAAGTCCTCATCCTCAGGGCTGTGGGGGGGGCATCAGGGAGACCCATACTCAGAGCCCTGCATGCTGCCGGGCAGTAACACTCGCTGTGAAGAGCTGACAGAGGCAGCGGCGAGAGCGGTGGCTGGGCTGGGCCTCCGCTGGGCTCGGCCGTCAGGGCCGCTGCAGAGGCGTTTGACCCGAGAGACCCCGGGCGGGAGGGCTGCTGGGCAGCAGAGACGCACTGGGGTAGGAACAAGCTTGGCGAGAAGGTCACGGTCAGCAGAGGACAGTGAGGGAGGGGATGGGAGGAGGCTGGCCAGGTGGGTGGGCCTGATGGGAGCTGGGACTGTCTCCTAAGGGCACTACCTGCCTGGGAAGTCCTGGGAGCTCAGGGCGGCTGGGGCCGTGACCTGACCTCCCTCTAGAAAACTCACTCTGGCGTGGGGTGCAGAAGGAACCCCAGTGCCCAGGGCCCCAGATGCACAAGAGGGCTTAAGCTGTTGGGAACTGGAAAGAGAAAGACAGCTCTCGACGGGACGCCTGGGCCCTGGGCCTCACCCTACGGGGCTGTGTGACAGAGAGCAAGTCTCTGCTGCTGCTTTGCTTCTCACGAAATGAGAAAAACCTCTCTGCCCGGCTTGTGTGTGCCCGTCACCTCAGGTGCAGTCTGTGTTTTTGCAAAGAGGAGACGGACACCTATATCACACACAGACCATTGGCCCACGGCCTTTTCTCCTTTACCTACCAGTGACAAGTTCAAGGAGACTCCTTTTCCTTGACTAAGGTTTAGATTTGCAATGACCTGATGATACTCCTCTCTCACCATCTACCATCCATCATCCATCCATCTATCCATCATCCATCCATCATCCATCCATCTATCCATCATCCATCCATCATCCATCCATCCATCATCCATCCATCATCCATCCATCCATCCATCCATCATCCATCCATCATCCATCCATCATCCATCCATCATCCATCCATCATCCATCCATCCATCATCCATCCATCCATCATCCATCCATCCATCATCCATCCATCCATCCATCCATCATTTGTCCATCCATCTACCATCTATCCATCCAGTCATTCCTCCACCCACCATTTATCCATCCATTCATCTATCCACCCATCCACCCACTCATCCGCCATCTATCCATCCATCTGTCCGTCCATCCATCCATCCATCCACCCACCCACCATCCACCATCCACCCACACATCCATCCATCCATACATTCACTCATTCACTCATCCATGTATGCCGTCATTCATTCATCCATATTGGTGAAAGCTTCCTGTGTGCTCAGCAATGCACCTGCTCCCAGGTACGCTTTCCCAGGACCTCTAGGCTGCCCATTCACCACCAACCCTAACATCTTCACCTCCTGAAACACAATTACCTTCTGAGGCAAAAAAGATTCTCCCAGAACCCAGGGACATTATTAGACTGCAATAATATATTAAAGAGGAGGTTTGAATCACCCGGAGCAAGTTCTAATTCGAAGAAATACCACAGCGACAAATACTTTGTTCTGAACTGTTTACTAAATTAAGTCTTTCCGGGACATTTTTAGCCTTCATTTTTTTTAATACCAGCAATAAAACAGTTGTGTAATTAGTAATAAAGATGACAGCTCCTTTTTTACTTGGAAGGAAAAGGATACTATATTGTGAGTGTGTGTCCGTGATTTCTAACAGCGCTGGGTTTCTGGCTGCAGATATATAAATTATTCGCCACCTCAGCAACTCTGGCATGGCTGTGGGTCTGGGTAAGCTGCAGGGCTCTTGCTGTGTGGTCACACTTGCTGTGTGACCTTAGAGAAATCACACACAGTCTCCGGGCTTTGGTTTTCTCAACTGGAGAACGAGGGGGTTGCCCCTCGTTCTGGGGGTGCCCAAAGGTTGCTGGCTGATGTGCCCTGAGTCTGGGAGGGGACCTGACTTTAAACAGCACCTGAGTTGGAAGCTCCATTTATATGTGACCGCACCTCTCCCCGCCCTGGTATCTAAGACCTCTCGGACCTGGTCCAAATAGAATTTGTGAATTCTGCACCCCACCCCAGCCCGCACTGGGATCCCCAACTCAGGAAAGAGTCTCCCGCCTAAATGCTGTGGCCACGGCCCTGGAGGTAGCGTCACTGCTTCTCTTCCTGATGCCCCCGCACCTGCAGTCCTGCCAGCTCTTCTTCTAGATTCTCCTCCCCTGGCTTCTCTCCGCTCTCACCCGCACCCATGCAACTCTACCTCTCCACCCAGGTCCCTCTGCTTTCACCTCTGCAGCCTCCCCAAGAAGCAAGGTGGTTCTTTTAGCTACACAAAAAGAGAAGTGACTCCTCACCACTCCTAGAACATAATTCAAGCTCCACCCAACCACCCAGATGTTCTGGGGCAAAGGCTCTCAAACTTGCCCACATACCAGGAGCACCTTGGGAGCTTGAAAACCCGACACCTGTGCCTCAGCACCCCTGCCTGCCAAGTTCAGCTGGCTGGGGCTTGGCCTGCACTACTGGGGTCTGCAGAGACCCCCTGGCTGTGTCTAATGAGGCCTCCAGCACCAGCGCCGCCTCACCCAGGAGAGTGGGCTCCCACTCGTCAGACCCCCGGAGGACAACCTGTGCTTACCAAGGCGACCCCATGCACACAGAGCTGGAGGGCCCTGTTCAGCTCCCACACTCTTTGCAGGGACCCTCAATCCCCAGCCCCTCCGGGCTTCCCTCTGCTCTGTGTTGGCACGTCAAGCTGGCACCTGCCTCGGACCCTGCTTTCTCCTCACCGAATGTTCCTCCCGGGCCCTGGGGGGGCACCCAATCTCACATCTGGTCAGGGCCCCTCCTGGCATCTCTCCCTGTGCTGCCACGTTGCCCCAGGAAGTACACCGCCAGCCCCGATGTTCACAGTTGACAGAGAAACACCTTGTCAACAATAACTGAGGGCTGGGGCGATCCTGGCCTGGGCTGGCTGAGCACCCCGACACCTGGCCATGTCCTTGGACCGTCTACCCCACAGCCTGGGTGCTGCCCAGCACCGGCTTGCCGTCTGGCCGGGTCTGGGTGAAGACACTGTCTTCAGAAGACACTGCCAGTAAGAGGCAACCTGTTCCCCAGAGGAGGGAAAATTACCCCAGAGGACCCCCATTCCATCAGCATGGAGGCTCAGCCCTATTCTCTGGGCTGGGGGAGGGGGGTTGCTGGGAGAAGTTTCTGTTTGATGGGGAAGCTCTCCAAGCTGGTGGGAAAATCACTTCTTTCTGGGCTGAGCTTGATGCCTATAAATAGGGTCTGAGATCTGCACTCCACAGGCCTGTGGTCAGGGTGAAACCAGATGATGGATGGAAAAGTTTTGCTGATTGTTTGAAATGATGAGTCCACATTTGGATAACCTGTGAGTTCATTAACTTAACAAATATCTACTGGAAACCTGTGCTGGACATTGAGGCCCTGGAGATGAAGAAGGGAGGGGCTCTACTCTGAGGGACAGGACCCAGGGCTGGTGACTGGGGGGGGGTTTGAGGGGGGAGGGCCAGGGACCCCCTAGTTGCAATTCCCCGGTGCGTCACCAGAGGGCAGCAGACAGCTGTGCAAACGCTTCCCTCCCCCAGGAAAGAAAGACTTGGGGTCCTAGGACTCCTAGAGCCTTATTTTGGGTCTGGGGGCAGCAACCAGAATGGGAGGCTGGGGAAGGCTGCCAAGTGGCAGCTGCAGAATCAATAGGCACATCTCAGTCCCTGCATCAAGGGTCTCTGGTGACCCAAGACCTAACTCCCAGAGCGCCCTCTGGAAGCTTCTGGGGCATTTAGGGCCTCAGAGTCCAGGGCCCATGCTTCTGGGGGGCTCCAGGGCCACAGAAGGGGCTCCTAGACAAGAGATGCAAGAATGTTCAGGAGGAGGAGACAGAGCGCCGTGGATGTGGGTGTATGAGGGTGACGTGCGCACAGGATGGGGGGTACCAGGCCCACATGGAAAGTGAGAGATGGGAGGGGGCAAAGCAGCAGAGAGAAGACCATCATCGTGCTAGGGAAGGAAAAGGACGTGAAAGGGAAGGAGAGGAGGGTGGACCTTTAAGGATGGGGAGTGGGGGTGAGGGGCGCCCAGCCCTAGTTTGCCTGGTGAGGACCAGCCTGCGTGAGTGGCCCTGGGCATGCAGGAGAGCTGCTCTGCTGCTGGTCTCCCCATGGGCTCAGGCAGAGGCGCTCCTGGAGCACAGCGATGGGGTGATACTGCGCCTGGAGAGGGCGGTGCAGGGCTGCACTGAGGGGGGCATTTGAGCCTGGCCTGGAAGCACTTCTGGGTCCCCAAAAGGCAGACAAGGACAGGTACCCCTGAAGGAGAGACAGCACGGGGAACTGAGATGAGGGGGACAGAGGCAGGGAGAGGGAGGAGGCCTCAGGGGAGGCGGAGGCGGGGGAGCAGGACCCACTCAATGGGGACTTGGGCGAGCAGCGGAAGCGTTTTAGTTTAAATGGATTTCTCAGCAAGTCGATGGAATTGATGCCGCCGGCGGAGGTGGCAGAGGAGACGTGGGACAGCGGTGGCCACTAGAGTCCCACTTCCAGGGCCAGGATTGGGCGTCACTCAGTCTCCCATGCAGGGGTATGGGGTTGCTGGGGGTGGCTAAGGTGGCGACCAATGCTGGCGGCCTCCTCCCTGGAGGCTCCAGGCACCCAGCTCACTGTCTGCGCACATGCGTGTCAGGGTGGAGACGTGACGTCACAGGCCCTTGCTAGTCGCCGGGTCTCCAGAGCCTGGCACTAGTCCTGGGGCGGGAGCGGGGCTCTTGGCTCTGTTGAATGGGCCTGCCCGACGGCCCATGAAGCGCCACTGCTCAGGCGTCAACCCGAACCCAGGCTTCACCATCCGCAGGCTGTGTGACCCTGGCCAAGTGACCATGTGTCTCTGTTCTCCCACATCATCACCCACGCCACAGGATTTGAGGCCTCGGAGAGCTGCACCCCACAGGGCTGTTAGTTAGACCGGGTGATGGATGGGAAAGAGTTTTGCTGACTGCTTGAAATGATAATTCCACATTTGGAGAAGCTGTCAGTCCACTGATTCAACAAACCTTTACTGAGGCCCTGGGCGTCCATGCCAGGCCCTGTGCCAGGCACTGAGGCTCTAGAGAGGAGGAAGGGAGGGTCCCGGCCCTGAGAGCTACGACCCAGGGAGGGAGGCTGGATGTGGATTCTGGTGGTCCCTGGGATGGACACGGGGGAGGGGTCTGTCACCCTCCCTTCCCTAAGCAGAGGCCCAGGATTGGGACTGGTGGCACTTCCAGCTCAGAAGGCACCGGCACGCTCCACCCTGGGGCAAATGTGGCCAGGGAGCTGTAGAAAGAGCATCATGCTGCTGGGTCCCCTGGGCTCCCATTCTTACTTCCAGTAAGCCCAGCACGTGGCCGGGCACACACAGGTCGTTCCCCTCTGCTGATTGCCAGTGGGAGCAGGCTTGAGGTTGCCGGCTCCAGAATTGGTCAGTGCCTGTCAGGTCCCTCTGACCTCAGGGTCCCTGGCTGATGCAGCTATGTCGTCATCTCCAGCCCAGAAGGGCCTGGCCCCCGGGGCCTTAAAACAATTGTCTGTTGCCACCAGCTGCCAGCTGCAGCTAGAATTCTGGAATTATCTGTGCCTTGCAGCTTCCCACTGAATTCTCCGGCCCCAGCCTGCACCTCGGAGCAGATGGAAGCGTTGCATGGAGCAGAGCTTTCCAAATCTCTGACGACGTCTTTCCCTGGGAGACTTTTTAAAAGACTGATTCCCCAGGTCCTGCTCCAGAATGCTGGAGGGGCCGAGGAATTAGTATTTTAAAGCAATTTCCAAGGTGAACCCAACGTAGGTGGTCTAGCCTGCAGTGTAGACACCAGTGATCCCAACGTAGGTGGTCTAGCCTGCAGTGTAGACACCAGTGATCCCAACGTAGGTGGTCTAGCCTGCAGTGTAGACACCAGTGATCCCAATGCAGGTGGTCTAGCCTGCAGTGTAGACACCAACGGAGAGTGACTGACTTGCTGCTGCTTAGCTTAGGGAGCACATGACTGAAATTCCTCTAGTGGTTGGAAGGAGAACTGCAGTCCTCCCTTCTGAACTACCCAGGTATCTGAGTTGGGGACCAGGCTCTTGAAGGCTTGGGGTGTTCAATTCCAATGCAACTGAGAGGCATCATCTGTTGTGAAGAAAGGACTCAAAAGGACTCAGAGTTCTCCTGACAATGCCATTCTGGCCCATTTGCATTCCTGGATGGTTTCCCGGTGGGAGAGAGGGATGGTATTGCAGTGGGCATAACCTCTCAGAGGCCTGGGCTCGCTGGCTGCCCAGTGCCTGGCACATGCCTGGCACACACCTGGTACATAGCAGGGATGCAACGTGTGTTTGCTGGGCGGTCGGATGAATGAACAAGTGAATGAGCATCTCGCGTGCGGGCGGCACATGTTAAGTATATGTTGGAGAAAAGGAGACGGACGAGTCACAACACGCAGAGGGACGAGGGAACAGAATTCAGACTTCCCAACCAACAGGCCAGCCCAGCAGCGGACGAGCCTGCAGAAGGGACAGGTGAGATTTCAAGGAAACAGTCCCCTTTGCTCTCTGGGACCAACAGCCAGAGTGTCTACTGCAAACCAGCCTCTTCTGTTCGTGTGAGCAGACCAGGGCTTCCGCTGTGAAAGCTCTGTGCGCCCACCAGGAGCGTGGCCACCCCTCGGCTCTTTCCCGCCTCCACGCCTCTGCACGCCCAGCGCGCTGCTCACAGCTCCTTTCTCTACAACCTGTTTCCGCTTCTCAGGGCGCTTTAGCGCCACCCTCTCCACGATTTCCCCGTCTCTCCTCCTCTGATTCATCCCTGCATCATCTGCGGAGCTCTGCTATGACAGCTATCACTTTATTACTTGAATTGTTAGCTATTTATCTCCATGTTTTATCTCCTCTTTCTCTCCTTTCATTCCACAAATATTTATTGTTCCTCTCTAAATGCCAAGTAGGTTCTGGGGTTACTGAGATGAAAAAGATATAGTGGAGCCTTGGAGGAGCTTATAGGCTAACGGGGGCGGTGGGGGAGCAGGCTTTAAGCTCCAGGCAGGCAGGGGCTGCGTCTCGGCCACCTCTGGGCACTGCACCCCCAGCTCTAGTGCTCTGAATATAGCAAAGGCGCCGCACACGCTGTGGAGTGAATCCGTGAACGGATGCATCTTAAAGTAATAAAGGAAGTGGCATTTCTCTCTGCTTCCTCGATCCACAGGCTCTTTGTTCATTTACTTGATTTCTCCCACAGCTCCCTCCCCTAATAAATATGAATTAGGAAGGTGTAGCTGTGCGCTCACATTCTTCTCCGCGGGGCCCCCAGGCTGCACCCACCCACCCAGCTGTTCTCAGCTTGGTGCGGCTATGCGGGATGACGCACACTCGCTTGTTCACGGGGCTGGGAATTCAGACCCCAGGGAGAGAGCTGGCTCTTGCCCCACCTTCACTTTCTGCACCCTGTTGGCTCTGGGTGAGGGTCTAGCTCCCTCTCCCAGCCTCACTCAGAGCTGGAAATTGAGTCCTGAGACTCAATTTGTGGAGAGAACTCTCTCCTCCTTGTATACTCCGCTGCTTCGTGAAGGGCTTGGTTCCTTCCCCTGGCATCTGCAGCCCCCCTCCATGTAGCACCCAAAGGAAGCTTTACAAAATCACATCACCCCAGGCTAGGACCCTTGGGGGCTTCCAGAACGCCACTTCCAGCATCAGCGGCGGCTCACTTCCTGGCTCCGTGAACTCTGGCCACTCTGGTGCACGCAGCTGCTCCATCACACCGTGCTCTCCTTCACCTCAGGACCTTTGCACTTGCTGTGCCTTCTGCCTGGAAAGTCTTCCCTAACCTCATCCTTGTCTGCCTGGCTTCTTTTTTATGCAACAGATCTCAGATGTCATCTACCAGAAATCTTATAGCACACCACCAAAACACACACACACACACACACACAGACACAGACACACACACACACACACACACACTCCATTTCACTCGTATTTCTCTATCACATGACCTTATATCCTTCACTCCACTCACACACTGTAAATATTCTCCCTTATTATATTTCGTGGTTTTATAGCCCGTTTCTCCTTCCCCCCACTGTCCATCTCACCAGAGCTTGTCTGCTTGTCCTTTCCCCGTCTTGCCCTCGGCACTGTCCTCGACATAACAATTGCTCAAGTCCTTTGTGATGAATCCATGATGCTAATGTTGGGGCCTCAGAGGCCTGAATCCTCCTTCCCAAGTTCATCCCACAGGGAGGAGAGCTAGAGTAAGAGAACACCACCTCTGCTTTCACCACTACCGAGTTGCCCACCCCCTAAACGGGGGCAATCACCCACAAACGGGGTCTGCAGGTGCTGGGCTGGGGAGACAATGGCGAGGACAGAGCCAGAGGCAGACTTCCGAGGCCAAGTGCCAGGGCAGGGAGGGTGTGGAGGGAAGAGCCCTGGGATAGCTGACCCCATGCGGGCAGTCAGGGCCGGCTTCCTGGAGGAAGCAGCGTTTATGTTGAACCTGAGAGGATCCATAGGACCTGGGCAAAGAGAGGGGCCAGCAGTGGGAGGGGTGGGAGCACACTTAACTCCATGAGTCTAGGTTCCCTCACCACCAAATTCTGGCCAGTGAAGCCTGCCTGGTGCAGCATGTGACACTGAGCAGACGGAGTGGCCAGGGGACAGCAGACGCTCCAGGAATGGCAGGCACAGCCTGCAGAGGGCGGCGCATGAAGGCTGGCCATGCTCACCCTGACGGCTGCCGAGGTCACCATCGGGGACAGCCACATTCTGCGGGGTTAGTGAGTTCTGTCCACCCCACCTTCCTATTAGTGGGGCCAGCACTGCACCTGGCCTGCGCCTGGCCTGCTGGAACGAGTGGGGGATGAGGCAGGGCAGGTGTGGAGGGGGCCAGCAGGAGGGACTGTCACCGCGTCATACCGCCCCAGGTGGGGGCTGCTGAGCAGCGGCCCTGAGACCAGGATTTGGGAGCAAGTGGTTTATTTGTGTGAACATATTGCAAATGGCTAAACACCCCTCCCCCAATCTAGCAAGCAAGAGAACAAAGCATCTGCATAGACCTGTCCTGTTCTGCGATGCCGCCCGTGGGGCCAGACTCGCACCCCACTAATAACCAAGAGCCGGATGAAGATTTAAACTCAGCGAGGACCCAGCCTGGCATCTGCACTGGGCATGCTGAGAATAAGGGCAGTGACCCGACCCCACATTTGCCCCCTCTGCACACAGACAGCATCGGCTGACCTTCAGGTAACGCACACACCGAAGACCTAAGCTAGAGAGGGCCAGACGCCACCCCCAGAACAGCTTACACAGTTGACACCAGTGACACCCCGTTCTTCCCTCTACAAACTACATTCAAACTCACGAAGGTTGGACAGCTCTCCCAGGGGAAAATCTGCCGAGCTGCTTCCAGGGTTTGAAACCTCACTTTGATTATCTACTAAGTTCTCTGTCATTGATCTTTTCTCAGGCAGCATTTGGGAGGGTCTCCCAGGAAGAGCCTGGCAAAAAGAAGCCTATACAGATGCCCCATGGAGGTAATTTTGGGGGAACTGCTGGGGAATGTGGGGGACTTGGAAGAGTTGTCTCACCCAGGGATGAGGGGGTTGGGGGTTCATCCAACACCTGTCCTGCTGAGATGAAGTTGGCTCATGGGGACACCAAGTCCCTGGCACATATGGACCGTGGGATGAGAGGTTTCTTTATGTCTCTATTTCCTGTCTCCCCACGAGAGTGTAAAGCCCCATCTTTCTTGTTCTCTGTTGGCCTCCCTCTACCTCACCCCATGCCCGGCTCCTAGTAGGTGCCCAATTAAGTGTCCTGTGGGGGAATAAGTGATTGCCAATTCCTAGCTGGGAATTCTGGGTTCTGAGGCTCAGAACTAGAAGGGTTTTTGATAGACAGGGCCTCTGGGGTGCTGGGACCATAGATGGGGGGTGCCACCCTGCACCAGGCTGCCCCAACCCCAGGGCAGAAGTCCTGTCCCCCCACCGGAACCCCAGGGTGAGAGGGAGGCCCTGGGAGTCCCTGGGCTCTTCTGGGTGGGCAGGGAAATTGCTCTCTGCCATTCTGGGTAATCTCGACCTCATTCTCTCCCCACTTTCCCCAGCTGAAGAGGAAGCCGCTCAGACAGCTGTGGAGCAGATTCACTCTGGTTGAGATGCATTAATTTGTAAATATCTTCATTTATATGTAAATGCAGAGGCCTGCCGCCGCAGTCAGCCCTAATGGGGCCCTGCAGACTCCAGAGCAGCCGCTCCCTGCAGGGCCAGGCTGCTGGCACCTCGCACCACCCATCAGGCTCCAGGGGTCCGCTCCTGGCTTTCTCCCACCTTGCCCTCCCTGGGCTCTCGTCCCCGCTGGCCTCTGCCAGCAGGACCACCCTGTCACCAGGGCTCAGAGAGACCAAGAGCGGGGGCCACTCATCAGCACTGCTGTGTGACCTGGGGCAACTCTCCTCCCCTCTCTGGGCCTCGGTTTCCTCAACTGTCCAACAAGAAAGCAGCATGGTTTAGGGGGTAGGACGAGGAGGCTTGGGGGTCTGACCAAGTTCATATCGTTCCTGCTGGGGACTCAAGCCAGTCCCTTGCTTGGCAGAACTTTGATGGTCTGTGAAACGCGCTGGGGAAGGCACCTCCGGCACCCTCAGGGTGTCCGTGATGATAGACAGAGACGCTCCCAAGGAGGCCTGATGAGACCCGGGACCAGGTAAGGGCGCCTGTGGTTTATGGTGAAGGAAGGCGGGGGAGTAACAGCACACATGTCCGGCTCAGACTCCGGGCGCTTTCTGGGCTCCTCACGAGGTTGCAGGGGCCTTCCCTGTCACCCCTGGGAGACCTTGAGCAGCGGGGCCTGCCCAAGAGGACACCAGCCGGGACTGGGACTCAGGCCGTGGCCCAGAAGTCGCAGCCCCCACCCTTGCACATGAGAGAAGGGGGCTGTAGGGTGCCTCCCTGGCTCAAGAAACAGAGTTGAGGAGTCGCCAAGATAGCCAAGATAGATCCCCCCTGTGCTGAGGTTGGGGGGGTGGGGACTGGGAAATGATGGGTGGGGGCTGGGGGGCTCTCCAAGCCCATGGGAACCTTGCAGAGATGGGGCAGCAGCCTCGGGCCTCTGGGGAGCTGGGTGGGGGTGGGGTTGGTCTAGATGTTCCCTGGCAGCCAAATCATCAAGCTTCTAGAACAGTTAGTTGCTTCTCCAAAATGAGAAGCAAATCTTGATTGCAACTGTCGTAGGTGTGCGTTAATATTTTAAGGTACCCCAAATCCTTCCCGAAGCAGCACAAGAGCAATCACAGACAGCGGAGGGGAAGGCGGCTGTGGGGCCATCTGCACATCCCCTCAGCGCCCCTTCTGGCCACGTCCTCACTGAATTCTCTCCCACCCCCACTCAGCTGGGTCTGAGCTCCTGGCAGGAAGCACAGCGAGGAAGGGACCCAGAAAGGCCGCCCAGGTCCAGGAGAGCACACCTGTCTTCCTTCTCAAGAGGGCAGTGGAGGAGAGGATAAAAGATGGGGGGCTGGGGGTAGGGAGTGGGGGGCTCCCTCCAGATTCCCTGAACAGCTGAGCACTTGGCTGTTTTCTTGTACCATTTTCTCTATTCACTTTTGAGGAAACTGAAGCGCAGAGGGCCAAGGGATCAGCACTCAATTTGCAGATTTCATTGTGCACCTACTGTGTGTCACGCCTTGTGCTGAGAGCTGGGGTCCGGGTGAAGGGAGCTCCTGCTCTGGTCTTCCTATGCCCATGGTCACAAGGACAAGGACAAGGGTGGGGAGTGGACCTCATGCTCCTGGGGGTCAGGCGTGGCCTGTCAGTGGCCATTCTGCAGGTGCCCCGGAACCCCATCTCCACAGGCCTGGTACAGCCCGCCCGCCCTCCGGCTTCACAGAAGCATTTGGCTGTGTGTTGTGAAAAAGTGTGTGTGTGTGTGTGTGTGTGTGTGTGTGTGTGTGTGTGTGTGTGAATGTGCGTGTGCAAAATCATGCATGCGAGCGCCTGTGTGAAGCTGCTCTTGAGTACAGCAGCGAGTTTGCCTCTCTGCTACGGGTGTTGCTGGAGGAGGCACAGTCACGCAGCTTTGGGGAAGACTGTTCTGCTGGGGTGCTGGGGGCAGGCTGGTCTGAGGACCCGTCCTGCAGGGGGGCCTGCTCAAGCTCCGTCCTGAAGACTGAGGCACTCCCCTGGTGAGTGGAGGGAGGTGGGCCCTCTTGGCGAGGGGAGGGGCCAGGGAAATGAACAGGATGGGGCCTTCCACGGACAGCCAGGAGGGAGCAGGGCTCTGGGCACCCCACAACATGGCTGCGCCTGGGTGGGGTCTGTCACTTCAAAGTCTTCTGGAAAAGGGGGAGGGATAGAAATGCCAACTATTCTGCCCCTAAGGACTTGCCCTTGTCCATCCCGCTGCTGCTTCTAACCCAGGGCCTGAGTGTTAGGGTCTGTTTTCCCTGTCAGACTTAAGGCCCTTCCGGCCTTGGAGCCTTGGGGGAATGAACGGTAGGACAGTGACAAGGGACTTTGCCCAGGCGGGGCTGGCTCCCATTCCAGCTCTGTCACTCCTGGCTGTGTGACTTCGGGCACACCGCTCACCCTCTCTGGACCTCAGAGCCCCCGTCTGGAAATGGGGTTTGGAAAACCAACCGCAGGCCTGTTCGAGGTGCTGGCGAGGTGACAGCCAGGTTCCATGCCACGTGGCAGAGTGGGGGCTTGGCTCCCCAGCCCCTGAGTGACCCCTCCTGCAGCAGAGCCCCCAGGGTTGCTCTCCCCACCCCGAGTCATGAGAGCACCTCGGGGCCGGGGGGCAGCAGGACACCGGCCGCGGGCTCACCTCACGGTGGACTGGTACACCAGGTCCTCTCGCTTGCGGTAGCTCTCCATGTGCGAGTAGTTGGCGGAGAACATGGCGTCGAAGGTGAAGATCTTCTGCTTGATGGTGCCGCCCTCCGTCACCTGCAACAGCGCACACGGCAGCCGGGTGAGCGCTCAGCCAGCCCTGCCGCCCGCCACTCCGGCGCTGGGCAGCGGGACCCGGAGGGGTGAGGGCCGGAAGTCCAGGCCCCGGTGCCCCGTTGTGCGGATGTGAGTGCTGAGGGCTGAGGGTGCCAGGAAGGAGCAGGTGGTCTCTGCTCTCCTAAGGCCCCAGCCTCTGTGATGGTGCTGAGCCCCTTGCAGAAGTGACGGAGCGGGGGGCTGGGCACGGACAGGACCGGGGGGGTCAATGTGTTTTGCAGAGTCACAGCCACATCCCAAAGCTGCCCAGGGGCGAGAAGGAACTGGGGGGGGCACAGTAAGAGAACTGGGGTAACCACAGAGGCAGAAACCTCCTGGGGGAGAAAAACAAGCAAAGTTGTAATACAGTTGGCTAAATCCTGCGAAGGGTGGCCCAGAATGGGGGAGGGGCCCAAGCAAGGGGACAGCAGCGGGAGCAAAGGCCCTGGGTTGGGAGGAGCGGGGTGTGCCCTGAAGCCGCTGCGCTCAGTCTCAGCGCGGAGGGGAGGTGGAGTGAGAAGGCTGCGAGGGTGCATGTTCCGTTCGCCACTGTTGCCACGGGGCTGGTAGGCAGGGGCTTGGCTCCCTTGAACGATGGCGATGGCGCATTGGCACAAGTTGGGCTTCAATTTACACCTCCTTCTAGCCTTAGGGCAAGGACTAAGAAGGGGCACCTGTGGAGGCAGAAGACCCTGGGGAGAACCCAATCTACCCCTGGGGGGACGGGCAAAGGGAGCAGCAGGGGGGCTCGCCCTGCTCTGGCTGCCCTGGGGGCGGACAGGGAGGGCCTCTGCCCCGTGCCCATTTCACCCGGGGACATAACGGCCCAGAGTTGGCAGGGACCTCCGCAAGCGACAGAAGACAAAGGCTGCTCAGGTGCCCAGCTGTTCACGGCTGATTAAAAGTCGGACCCAAGAGTCCCGCGCCCCCTGCGGCCCCCGCCCGCCTCCCCAGGCTGCGCTGCCTGCCGCTAATGAAAGTGTTACTCCACAAAGCAGCAAGGTATGTGTTGTCACTGTTTCAATTATTTATCTGTTTACTCCGCTGCAGTTTTCCGCTTGTCTCAGCAACTCTATTATAGACTGGGAGCTTGCAGGCTCTCGCCGCTCAGCTGGGCTCCGCGCTAACAGCCTGCGACAGGGAGGCTCACGCCTGGGCCTGGAGAAGTGGAATTAACTCCCTGCGGCTTGGTGGTGGAGGCAGGGGAGAGGGGCTGGAATGGAGGGGGGACCAGGGGCCAGGATCCTCGGGGGTGGGGTGCTGAGTGTCTCGCTCCTCTGCCTGACCAGCCAGGGGCCAGAGCCTGGACCTGCTGTTTCCTTCTGGGGGACCAGCCCTGGGTGCAGCTGAGCTCCTCTGGGCACATCTGGATCCAAGCTGGCCTGGCTCCCCTCTGTTTGGCCTATGCGGGGTGGCCCCTGGTTTAGGGGACACAGAATCAATGCAATCCAGCCAGCATTTATTGAGTGCCAACTGTGTGTCCGGCACGGGCCACATCAGTATGGGTCACCCTCCCCAGAGGGCAAGCTCCTCAAGAGGAAAGAGGCCTTGATCAGCTGGGCGGCCCCAGGGAGCCCTGGCTAGAGGGTTAGAAAGATATTAAGATCCTCACAGGCTCAGGATCCCGAGGGGATCGGGGGGCACACCCCACTGCAGGTTTCTGCCCACCTGCTTTGCTGGCCCCTGCATGTCTCCTCCAGGCTCCTCAAACGCCCCCCCCCCACGCCCCGCTTGCCCTCTCGGGTTTGCGCTTTCTGACGGCCTGTGTGCGCAGGAAGGAAGGGTGCCACGTCCTCTGTCTCTCATCTTGCTTGCCTGCAATCCAGCCTCCCAGGCCAGAGGTGACGAGAGTGAAGGAAGAGGGAGGACCAGGCGCAAAGGATCTTTAAGTCAGGGCCCTCAACTGGGGGGGGAGGGGGATGATTCTGTCCCTCCCCCCAGGGACATTGCCCCAGGCCTGCAGCTATTTTGGTTGGCACAACGTGGGGAGAAGGGTTGGCACTGGATCTAGCCAGTGAAAGACAGGGACACCATCACTACCCCCTAACTCACAGAACACCTGCCCCCCAAAGAGTGGCCTGGCCCCAACAGTCCATGTGCCAGGCTGAGACATCTGCAGCCCATCACCTGTGTGGGCCACACTGTCCCAGAAAGTAAGCAAGATGAACAACAATGTTCCAGTTCTGCAGATGGAGAAACTGAGGCTCAGGGAGGCAAAGTGAGGGGGCTGAGGCTCCACCCCAGGGCTCTAGGCAAAGCCTGGCTCCTGGGCCCGTGTCTCTACCCCCTCCAGACGGGAAAAGGCCCATCCCCGTGGCCCTGGTGGCAGCGTCACCAGGGAGGACCCCAAGACCCAGGGAAGGTTTGAGGGATTTTCTCCTGAAGCCATAAAAGAAGAGGTGGCCCTCCCGTTTACCTGGTGGGTACTGCTTTTTTATCTCCTCCTAAAATGCGGGAGCTCTTATCCTCCCAATCTTGAATTTCACTCCATTTTTTTTATTATACAAAGGAGAAAAAAATCTGTCAGTAAAACTGTCTCCTCAAATTTATTCGCTGGGACTGAGGGTTTTATTACTAGGAAAATACACTCGCAACTCACACGTACACACATCCCCCCCACACCCCAGATAAAGCACCAAAGAATTATCTGAGTCGTAAATCGCTGTTTCTGGCCAGGGGACGGGGGTTTCAAGGACGCACCTAGTTTTCCTTTGGTTTTATTGACATCTTTTTCTCTGGGGCCCTTGTCTGGGGCCTCGCCATCAGCCAGAGTAGTAAATAACAGCTTCCGTTTAACCGGCCTCAGCCTCATGGGTGGGTGACAGAGCCTAGCCTTGACATCTGCCCTCCCAGCTGGCCTCTGACCTCAGCCTGGGGAAGGCACAGAAGCGCAGGTACTCTGAGTTCCCTCTTGGGACAGGCCGGTGGGTGAGTGGGGATTTGCAGGGAGGTTACCCCTGTCTCCTGGTGGGGCAGCCCCTAGCACAGAGGTTGCCTGGGTGTGGGGGGTGGGGCAACAGGCTGGGGCAGCAGGTGGGTGTTTGATGGAGGCTGGAAGACACCTAGCAACGTTTCCCCAGGCCTGAGACACGCAGGCACAGCACGAGGCCCATGGGAGAGGCAGACATGGGTTTCAGACATGATCGCCACCAGTCACCAGCTTATTCATGATCTGCTGGATCCACAATTCGCTGAGCAACCAGAGGCAGGTGGCTTGGCAACAGGTGCTTGTCAAGTGTTACCTGAGGCCCACAGAGGAGCCAAGATTTCATTTGGAGGGAGGGGTGCTCACAGGAGACTTCCTGGAGGAGGTGGACTTGCTTCGGAAGTGCTTAGTGGCTGCCTAGTTCTCCCTGCCAAGGGGAGGCTTTTAAGCAAGAGGCAAGACTGATTTCCTCCACCCCCAGCCAAATTCTTGATTTTTGGCTCCTGAGTAAGTCATTCCACCTGAATCTCAGTTTTCTCACCTGTGAAATGGTGATAGTGTCACCCCCACCTCTGAGGGTGAACTGAGGGATATGTGTGGGGGAAGCTCTCAGATGAGATGGCCATGTTTACACGCACTAACACTTTTCAGGGTGACCTCTTTTTCTGTGTCCTCCCTACCCGCCAGGGCTGGCACTGCTGAGCAGAACCCTTCTTGCTAGAAGCCAGAGGCTGCCTGGAGAGTGGGGTGTGTGTGCAGGGATGGGGGGTGGCAGAGCAGAGACCCTGCCGCTGCTGGTGGTCCCACTGTCAGGCAAACAGGGGGCTCCAGGATGCTCTGAGCAGGTAACCCCAGGCAGGCTTGTCTCAAGGGCTCCACGGCACCCCCCGCACTAGGTGGAGCCAACCAGGACAGGGCAGACAGAATGACAACACTGGTGGGGACAGAAGAGGTGCTGTTCTGGAACGCCAAGCCTGCCGATGTGAGGGTGCTCCCTCCTCCAGAGGGACATGCGCCCACTCATTCATTCACCAGGTTTTCGTTGCATCAATACACAGATCCTTGAATGTGAAATTCCTCAAACAGGAGCTCTACGAGGGCAGGGCTTTCTCTGTCCCGCTCGTTGCTGTCCCCCGAGCCTGGCACATGGCAGCCACTCAATAAACATTTGTGAATGAACAAATAAATGAGTTGACTTCCTCCCAGGGGCCAGGCATGGGGGGGGGCACTGAGACTTGCCCCAAGACAGCCTGTGGGGTCTGCATCCATGATAGGGATCCTGCTAGGAGCAGGGCCCCGTTGGCAAGGTGGTTTCTGATCCCTCCATCCCCCCCCACTCCGCCGCCATGCAGCAATGCTCCAAAGGAACCAGCAAGAACCGGGCTACTCTGGTCCAGATGTCCCAGCACCGAGGCCACGGCTAGGCAGTGTCCTGACGGTGCAGAGGGTACACCTGGGCCAGAGGGAAGAGGCAGTGCACACGGTTGGCAGAACCTGAGCCCAGCCGCACCGTGGAGATCGACAGTGAGTTCCTCACCTCCTCCTGTAGTTTGGATTCTCAGGCCTGGGGGCGCCAGAGTGTGACTCCCAGCGCCTGACACATGATGTGAGCCAAATGGGGGTGTTGTTGGCTAAATGGGCTTTCCTGGGAGATGTGTCTTCCTCTACCCCTTTTCCAGATAAAGAAACTGAGGTCAGGATGGAGGCAGTGCCCAGGTCTGTGGGCCAACAGAACCCTCAGGAAGGATTACTTGAAAAGAGAGGAATGGGGGATGCATTTGAGGGTGGGGATGTGGGGTGCCCTATGCAGCAGTGTGGGCAGAAGCTCTGGGGGGGTCACACAACCCTAGATTCAAGTGCCGGCTCTGCCACTTAGCTTAAAACTTAAAACTTTTTAGCTTAAAACTGTGTGACCTTGGAGAGGTCTCTGTGCCTCCATTTCCTCACCTGTAACACACCCACGCACAGGCAAGGCACCTGTGTGAGAACTGGGGACCTACAACTGCCAACATAGAAAAGGCCCTAAGTGGTCGCTTGGCACATGGTGGTGATAACCGTGATGGGCTTCTCAATAGCTGGCATCGATGCTTCCGGATGTTAACGCAAATGTCAGTGCACAGACCCATGGAAGAAGCATTCAATGGGCATCACTGTTATTTCTGCCTAGGCGCAAGGGAGTCAGCTTCAGTGGCAGACCGATGAAGGCAGCAGGCGCGTTGTCGGTGCTCAAGAGTGGGGGGCTCTTCTCCCCCACCTGCTGACAGCATCTTGGCCAAGACTTCCCAGATCAGCTCCCCGGCCTAGAGGGGCCGAGAAGGCAGAGCCACAGGCATTTCTCTACGGCTCCCCACTGCAGGCCTCGTTCCCCCAACTGCTCAGTGAGGACATTTGGGGCAGGGTGACCACTGAGGGCATTTTCTGAATATTCTGATCCCACAATGCTCTGACCCTAGAACAGACGGCCCTGGAGACCCCGGCTACTCGCTCTCTGGTCTTGCCCACAAGGGCTCAACCCTCTGCCCACAGGCCCCGAAGCCGCCAGGCCCGAGCCAGAACCCAACAGCTCCCCACCAGCCAGCGTGGCTTCAGCCGGGCGGGGCTGATCTTCAAGAGGACCCACCAAAGCTTGGTGAATGGACTCAGTCCAGCCACTGGCACGAGAGCCTGCTGCCGGCCGGGGGTTTTCATTTCAAAAACAAATAAGCCTCCAACTCCAGCCTCCTCACCAAAGTCCCTGGGTGCTGTCATCGGAAGAGGAAAAAGAAGAAAGGGGAAAAAAATCACCTCCCCCCCCTCGCCCAACCTCCTTCTCTTTGTGTTCCACAAAACCAATTACAGGTTGGAAATAGCTGTAATAAACTTGATATCCCACTTATGGGCCAATCCCGCCGCGGCTGGAAAGTGTAATAGTGGCAGAGTGAGAACCGCTGGTGTATTTTGCCAGAGCTGTTTAAATTGCCTGCCTACATTATCCCAACTCCTCTCCAGCCGGGAAAGAATTTGCTCTCCTGGAAATGGAGCAGCTGAGGTCTCCGTGGCTGGGCAGCAAGAAGGAGGGTTTGCAAGGAGAGTTTTAATGAACTGATTAGACATGGAAGAGTAGCTGGTGCCTGGGCTCTCAGTCAGGGCGGCCCAGGTTCAAATCCCAGCACAGGCAGGCTGCGCTCCCCACGGCCTGCTGGGCCAGGGCCATGCTGCCCTACGGGATGTTGGGGCAAGGGGGGTGCATTTACTTAATAAAGCAGGTGACTCCTGTTGGCTGGAACCTGGCTCAGCACAAGGCGCCTCGGCCCTGCAGGGGGCGCTGTCACCCTGGCCCTGGGTTCTCAGCCGGTCCCTGATGGTCTTTGAGTCTGTTTACTCGGTGGTCAAAGGTGGATATGAATTGAACCTATGCCCCGGGGTTGTTGGACTCACTAGCAGAATATTCGAAATGCACCCTGTAGAAGGTGAGTTTACCGCTTTGCTCTGTCCTAGGTAGTGACGGGCACACGCAGAAATCTGCCAGGCAAGCCCCTTCCCCGGCCCACGCAGCCCTGTGTGCCTAATGTGGGGACCACCACGTGTGCTATGACGATGTCCTATGGGGGGAACAAACGAATAGGGGCAGAAAGGAAGGCGCTGAGGCCACTTCAGCTGACCGGCCCCACCCCAGCTACTCTGAAACCATGCTGAGAAGGTCCCCCAGGCCCAGGGCAACGGAGCACCAGACCTGTCGCCTGGGCTGCAGGAAGGCCCGACGCGGTGCAGCCGCCAGGGCCAGGGCCCTGGTGATCGGCGCAGCGAGCATCTGTGATTGCCTGGCCCGTTTCAGAAGAGGGGCCTGGTTCTGGGGCACATCTGTGGGCACGGCAGATGAGGCAGAGGAGACGTAACCAGCTCGCTCAACGTTCCGCTGTAGCGTTTGCAGCTCCCCCAGCAGGACCAAAGCCCAGGAAGGTCTGGACTGTTTTGTCCCATGTGGATCTGCAACTCCCAGCCCAGTCCGCTACGGGGGACTCTGGTCACTGATGTACAGAGGTGGCCATCTTTATTTTGGCACAGAAACAGCAGAGAAGGGCTGCCTCTTGCCCAGGCCGCCCAGTTGGTAAGTGATTTGAACTCAGGTCTGATCCCAAGGTCCAGATAGGAAGTGACTTGGGCAGACGCTGGACTAGGTGTTGGGGGAGGGGCAAGGAAGGGGGTGGGTATTCTGGGCAGAGGGAAAGTCGGGTAGGGGTGCAGGGGGAGGGGCCACCTGCTCAGGAAGGAGGGAGAGAAACAGCCTGCTGCGCAAGGGGAGGGCACAGGCCTCCTGGCTTCCTCGTTGTCATGGTGACCCTGGACCACACTTCTCCTAGACCTTTCACCCACCTGTTCTCCACCCTAGTCTGCTCTTGCTGTTCCCGGCCGGGAGCTGGGCCAGAGGAGCACAGAAGGGGGAGAGCAGCTCTCCCAGGATCTGGGGGAGGGAGACGTCTGATCCCCAAGGATCTGGAGGAGGGGAAATCCTCTGACTGGCCCACCCACTCTAGCCGGATCCTCCCTCGCTTGTCTCCCTGGCGAGCCCGGCTCCTGGCAGGGCCGGGCTGGGGTAATTGGCCTCCCCCGCGTGTGTGTGGGATCCAGTTTTGACAGAGACAGCTGGTGTCATAAATTGCCTTGTCTCATCTGGTTACCGTGCGATGGTAGACAGCAGCTCAGGGACGGGGTGCGGGGCAGGCCCAGGGCTCGGGGGCTGGTAAGAGTGGCAGGCAGGAAGGGGCTGCTGGATTTGTGGGCCTGGCACACGTGGGCAGGTGCTCAGGCAGGTGAGGAAGGTGTGCGTGCAACTGGTGTGAGCACAGGGGGGTATGGAGCCCTCGTGGCTGCAGCGGCCAACTTGTGTGGGTGAGGCCCATGTTTGGGGTTGGGGGGGTATTTGCATGTGTCAGCAGGGTGAGTAGATGAATCCGTGCACTCCTGGGCTGCGTGTGAAGGTGCACGTATGTGTGTAAGCAGAGTAATAGTGACCAAGTTTGGTGTAGTTCGAGGTGTCTGGGGAAGCGCATGCAGCTAAATGGGTGTGTAAGAGAGATTGTGTGTGTGCATGTTCAGGGCTGTGGGCCATGTGTAGATTTACGGTGTGTGTGCATGTGTGTGTGTATGAGGTAGGTATCCACATAACGACCCTTTTACATACCCTGCACCAGACCTGGGTGGGGGCATGTCAGCTAGGGTGCCTGAGGAGGGTCTGTTTCTGAGAAATGCCAGGCTGGGAGACCACCGCGTGCCAACCCTGCCCCCTTGCCATCTCCCACCCCCAGATCGGCACCTGCCAGTCCAATGCAGAGCCGTGGTCAGGACCCAAGCACCTGAAACCCCAAACTCTGCCAGACAAAGGATGTTCTGAGGCCCCCCCCCATCTCCTATGGCCCCCCAGACCCACGCTGCAGGGGCTAGCAGGCCAGAAGCAGGAGAGCCAGCGAGGACCTGCACAGATGTTGGACCAGCTCTGGTGCAGCAGAGCCCCTGCCCGGGTGGGAGTAGAGTGTGAAAATTTCAATTTTCCTGGAAACCTGCCCCCAGGGTTCAGGTTTAGTGTACCCCGGCTGGAGTAGCAGTTGGGATTTTTAACAAGCGCCAGCAGGTTGGCTGGATGCAGGGGTGGGGACTCATGCTTGGGAGGTACTGCCCTAGCTCCCCAGGAACCCCCCAGCCATGCATGGCCTCTTTGCAGCTACCCCAGGTGGCCGTCAGCTGCCAGATCCTGAGTGCCACTCAGCACCAAGCAGGGGGACCCTGACTGTCTCATCCAGACCCCTCCCATTACAGAAGGTCAAAGCAACGTGCAGAGAGGGAGGCAGACGCCGGGACCACACAGGAAGGAGGTGGCAGGGCCAGAAGCCCCGTCCTCGGCTCAGAAGCTCCCCTGCTCTGTACCGTGCCCCTTGAGGCTGCAGGTCCTGGCCTCAGACACCACAGCTCCCCGCAACAGCTGCAGCACCGTGGCCCTGGGGACAACCCACCCCCCCGCCTCTGGCCAGGGTGCTGATATCCTGCTCCCTGCTGCCTCTTCCCTGCCTCCCGACAAGGATTCCCGTGTTTAGAGATGGCTCTGGGGTCACGTAGGTCACCTCCAAAGAGAGAGTCTTTGATGTAGCCAAAGCTTGCCTGCATCATTTCCAGAAGGGTTGGGATTGAACAGAGGAGAGGGGCAGAAGGGGCTCTCTTTGCCCCCCTTGAAGTTCCGGCTCTGTGACCTGCCCCAGCCTTCATGCTGCTAGCCCAGGGGAGCTCAGCGTCTCACTCACTCGCTCGTTCATTCAGCTCCAGGCCCGTGGATAAAGGGGGTTCCTTTGACATGCTCCTGGCCCTCGAGGAGCTGGCAGAACAGGCAGGCAGCCCAGTGTGGAATGGCACTAGGCTGGGTGCAGCAGGGAGCAGTGAGGGGCCTCCCTCCTGCCGGGGAGGCCCAGGGCTGGCCTCCAGGTGAGAGGCTG
Organism: Scalopus aquaticus; assembly: GCA_004024925.1. Lineage (NCBI taxonomy): Eukaryota > Metazoa > Chordata > Mammalia > Eulipotyphla > Talpidae > Scalopus > Scalopus aquaticus. The sequence continues at coordinate 53,266 of PVIJ01001908.1, forward strand.
CACTGAGCTGTAGTGTGGAGGATGGACAGTCTGCAGGGAAGACGAGGGCAGGCAGGAGCACAGCCAGCATGGAGGGCAGCTGGGCACAAGGAAGGCCGGGCACAGGAGGAGGGACGTGGGGTGCTGTGGGATGTGGGGATGCGGAGCCTTGGGGGAGCAGGGCCCTCTGGGAAAAGTCGCTGTGGAGTCTGGGTCCCCGAGTGGTAGCCAAACCCCCCAGGTTCAGATCTAATTCAAAATCAAGCCACTTTCACCTCTCCTGCCTCTGTTTCCTCCTCTATAAAACGGGGATACAGAAGTGCCACCCCAGAGCTGGCTGGAGGATGAGCTTTCTCTTAGAAGGGCGCCGGGCATGCAGCGGCACGATCACCAGGCGCTGTCTCAGCCACGTGGAACACTCAGCCTGGTAGATACAACATAGTAGGTGCTATTACTGCTATTATTTTATGGGGTGGGTGATGGGGAGCCTCGGGAGGTTTCAAGCAGGGCAGCAACAGCTCCCCCGAGGTCAGGAAGGTCCCTGGCTGCGGTTGACAATGCATGTAGGGGTGAGGGGATCTGGGCTTGGCGAGAGGTCTTCGAGCAGAGGAGAGACCTTTCCTCCAGTCTGGCTTTCAGGCTGCGTGTTGATTTTAGATCCCAGGCACTGGCTGGTCAGGCGTGTGGGGCGGGGGCACAGCTGAGGCCTGTCTGGTCCCAATAGCTGCATATTGTTGTCAGGCTCTGGTCCAAACCCCTGCCCCTGCCAGCCCCACAAAGCCCCACTCAGCACTCGGTGCCGGTGCCACCCTGGGCTGCCCGATAGCAAGCCCACCTGTGTGGACAGGTCGTGTCCAGCAAGGGCTCATCCCAGGGACAGCGCCCAGCTTGACCGGTCTGGCTGACCAGGCATCGGGAGGGGCTGTCACCCAGCCTGGGGGCGGGCTCTCTCTGGGCCAGCCCGCCCAGCCCTGCACGGTCGCAGGTGCTTCGGGCCATCGGGCCTGTGTCAGCAGGGTGGGCCGCCAGCTCCCCGAGGACACGGCTGTCGGCGGCCTGCGCCAGCCTGCCCACCTGCTAGCCAAGGGCAGGGTGCCCCCCCCAGCACTGCTGCGCTGGCAGGGTTGCCCGCTGTGATTAGCACGTGGCAGCACACACAGCCCGGCCCGGGGCAGCCTGTCTGTCCTTCTGGGGACACCCCTGGGGGGCACACTTTACCACGAGCCTGCAGCATACGGCAGAGAGGGGAGCCCTGGCCGGAAGCCAGGAGGCGGGGCCCATCTCTGCTCAGCCACTAAGTGCAGCTGCTGCTGGGAAATGCCCACGTCCCTCCGAGCATCGGTCTCCTCATCTGCTAAATGGGGCGGAGATGACGGATCTCTCCGGCTCACTTCGGCTACGCCACGGGGGGAGTTCGCAAGGAGAAACTGTGGGGCAGATTCTGCACTTGAAGGGTGAGAGCTTCCCTAGCCCTGTACATTTATTCCTTCCTTCAACGAAGTTTCCCTGTGTCCCTACTATGCGCCAGAGACTGTGACAGGAGGGAAAGCTGCGAGCAGGCCAAGGTCCCTTTCTGCTGGAGTGTGTGTGCCAGTGGGAGGAGACAGATAATAAATCAAATTAAAGAAGATCGAAGAAACATATCAGATCACGAGAGATGTCACACGGACAATTAAAACAGAGTGATTGATGGAGCAGGTGGGGTCTCAGCGGATTAGGCGCCTGGGAGGCGTGGTTCAGGGAAGCACTTTTAAGCTGATTCCACAGAGGGTCGGGATTGCTTGGGAAGAAGTGGTCCTTCCTGCCAGCTCCTAGGTGGGCCTGCCTGCTCTGCCCTCCGGAATTCCCGGGCCAGCCCTTGGACAGTGCTCTCTGCACCTCACAGAGGGGGACAGTCTCCCAGAGGCGAATTCTGGGCTGCTACGTGTGCACAGCCAGCTCCAGCCCAGAAAACACAATGCTTTCCTCACTTGACTGTGACCATCGATTTTCACTGTCCCCCAAACTAGTCCGAAGGTTTGTGAGGCTGTGAGACCTGGCACAAGGAACTCCCCACCACCAGCTTCACGTTCTATTCCCCCAGCATTTGATTGTGAACATTTTCAAGGCTACAGAAAAGAGTTTTAAAGCAAAACCATATACCTACTATCTAGTGTCTGTCAGTTACATTTGACCACGTTTGCTTTATCACACCCCTCTCCTGTCCATCCCTATATCTGCCCACCCACCCAAAGTAAGTTGCAGACACCAGTACACCTAATTCTTAGCTGCTTCAGCATTCACACCATTAACTAGTGTTCAATGTTATTTGCAATTCTTTTTTTCAGGTAAAATTTGCATCAAGTGTGCCACTCACTGAGTTTTGACAAATGCATTCACTCTCTCACAGCCCAATGTCACCATGCAGAATATCACATCATTCCAGGGGACCCCCTCAGCACCCTTCTAGTCAATCCTGCCCCTAGAGGTAACCGCTATTCTCATTTTTCCCTTGCATTTCCCCCTCTACTCTAAAATCTCATATAAATGGAATTACATAGAATGCAGTCTTTAGAGAAGGTGCTTTTCTCCCAGACTATTTTGGGAGGCACCCTTGTTGTGAATGCTCCTAGTTTATTCCTCTTCACCACTGAGTAGTATTCTACTGATAGAAGATACCATCGTTTTTTCATTCATTCTCTTGTTAACAGACACCTGGACAGTTTTAGTTTGCCTCTACTATACATACACCTGCTAAGAACATTCTAATGTATGTTTCTTTGGTGAGCAACTGTTATTTCTAGGGCTGTCATGTCAGCCTGGGACTTGGGTTCTGTGGCCACAGGAAGGCACCTTGAAGCTGGATACACAGGCCTGCCTGCTGGGTACCAGTGTGTGCCCACCACCAAGTCCCATCCTCACAACAGCCCTGTGGGGTGCTCATTGCCACCCCATGTTTCAGAGGAAGAAACTGAGGCCAGTGGCAGAGCTGAGTTTCGAACTCAGGAAGAGCCCGTACCTTGCTCTTTCTATTGTCCCACTTAAGGCAGAGGTAGCTGGGGGGCCATGTGGTCAGTTTAGGGCCCCACAGGCAGCGCAGTGACAGGGACACAGGCTGCTGGGTCTTCCTGACCGGGCTTTTTCCTGTCCCCTTCATCTTGGGGAATCTTTGGAAAAGGTCTCCCTGTCTGCTGGACCAACATTTCTTTCTGTTGCCTTAGAGAACTGAGTAATAGAGAAGTCTCGATTGTTTGGGTCTGTCCCTACCAGCTAGGCTTGACCCTGTACCTGCTGATCCGGGACCACAAGTCCCGGGCCCCTGGAGCCAGGCGGAAGCCTGAGCGGGAGCCTCTGGCAGACACAGGCAGCGGCGGAACCAGGGTTGACAAGGAGAAGCTATGCAGGTTCAAAGTCATTTAATTAAAAAACAAAAACCCCAGTGTCTATCAAATTAACATCATCGCCAGGGGGAATATGGCCTTAGACAATGAAGTAAATGAAAAAGGTGAGGATAATTGGGGGATGACGGCAATAGATTAAGATGGTGCCCCATTTTTTGACACCCCCATACAGAGAGATGGGGGTCTGTGCCCCGCGCCCTGGAAACCAGGCACCTTCTGTGACTGCTTTGACCAAGGGAATGCGCTGAAGTGGCAAATGTGTGCTAGTTCCCAGACCTGAGCTCCAGGAGGCTGAACAGCTTCGACTTCCCGTCTGTGCACTGCGGAGAGACCACGTGGAGAGGGAGGGGGACCCCACAGCCCAGCCTTCCAGCTAGGCCTGCGCAGGGGTGAAGCTGCCTTGACCCTTGAGACCAGAACAGCTGCCAATTGAATACTACTCAGTGACCCCTGTTGACACCATTCAAAGCATTAGAATTGCCCCTGCTTGAATCCCTGACCCACATAATCGTGCAATATAATAAAATAGCTATTGTTTTAGGCAGCAGCATGGGTGGGCGCCGGCTGGTACACAGCGGCGGGTAAGCGGACCCTGGCATGTTCTGCCTGCCTGGAGGAGGGGCTCCTGCAGTGCCCCCTCCCCTGCACTGCAGTGACCCCTGCACGCGCAGGAAGCGCTGGGCAACCTCCACCTGAGCCTGACCACCTCTAGCTGCCTGGAGCCCCGTGTGTGGGAAGATGGCTGTGTCCAGCAGGACACAGATGGCCGGGCAAACAGCGCAAACAAGGAAGCTTCCACACCAGGTGATTTACGAAGGCGTGAGCGGGGCTGAGGGGTGCGGAGGAGCTGCAGGGCAGGGACGGGGGAGAACTGCTTTTCTAAAGAGCAAGGGCCAGAGGAGTGAGTGCTCCCTGCACCCGAGACAGCAGCCGCGGAAGTAGAAGGCGTCCGCTCCCTGGCAGGGAGGAGCCTGAGGGGGGGAGAAGATCCCGACCTCATCTCCACCCACCTGCCCATTTCTTGCTGGTGCCTCCCAGGGGCCAGGAAGAACCAGAAGCCAGCGGGTTTGGAGGCCCATGGGTGCCACAGGGATAAGTCCGCCTCCCAGCACCGGGAAGGGTGTGGAAGGGTGAATGTAGGTCTGAACGGCCAAGAGGAGACGTCTGGCCTAGGGACAGATGGCGCAAACTTTAGCCCAGGGCTACAGGGGGCTGTCTAGCTGGGAGGCTTCCATTAGGCTCTCTCCCTTGTCCGATGTGCCCTAGCTGAGCAACGCCCTTCCCCCACTGCGCCCTCATCCCAGTTCCGGAAGTGACGGGGAAACAGAGTCCCACGAAACCCTCACATCTCCTCCCACAGCCACCTCACATCTGAGCACCAAGATGTGCCCCACAGGGGGGACAGAGCTGGGCCCATCTCTGCCTCTACCACAGCCAGGCTCCAGGAAATGGGGGTGCAGGCTGAGAAAGGAAGGCTGATCCTCTTTAACCACTTGGCCTGGGGAGTAAAGTAGTTCCAGAAACTGGCCCCCTTGGGAGGTCTGGCTTAGGACTTGGAATCTCTGAGCCCAACATACCCAGGGGTGAGATTTCTCCCCATTAACTGCTCCCAGGTCGGCTTTCCAGGAAAGAGCCTATAAGTGGCTGTAACTCTGCCTGGGACCTGCTGCCGGCCTGCGCTTGGAAGGCCTCTCACTTGGCTTGATGTTCTGCTGGCGCCATCTTGGAATTTGAAACTTGTGATCATTTTTAAAGAGAGGGGCCCCCCCATCCCCCAACTTTTTCATTTTTCAGTGGTTCATGCAAATTAAGTATCCAATCCGATTTCCAAGCAAGCAAGAGTCCTCTGGGCCTCCCTATGACCTCATTCCTTTCTAGATCAGGACGCAGCAAGCTTTCTCTGATTGTAAATATTCTAGAATGTACATGCTATATAGTCTCTGGCACAACCAATCAACTCTGTGGATGTAGTGTGGCAGTATTCATAGATCATCTGTAAACAAATGAGTGGATGTGGCTGTGTTCCAATAAAACTTTATTTGCAAAAGCAGATGGTGGGCCAGATTTCACTATGAGCCACAGGTAGCCAAGCCCTGGTCTGGATTGTGAGCCCCTCCTCTCTTTGTCTGCCTGTCTGGTTCTGAGCTATTTTTTTATGACTGAGCTCAAAAGCTTTCCCTAATATCTCTAGGGAGACTTCAGTCATTTTTCTCTTGCCCCCCCCACATACTAGCATCTGTACATATTTATTTATTGAGTCCAAGCTAAGAGGCAAGCTTAGTGCTAAGCACAGGGACTACAGTGGTGAGCAAGAAGTATGGCTGCGGCTTCATGGAGCTTTGTGGTAAATACCACTGGGGCTGCCAGTCTGTAAACTGGAGAAGGGCAGGTCTGGCCATGATGTTCAACAGAGCATCTCCCGATCCCAATATAATAAAGTGGTGACAAGAGAGTGAAGCAAGCACAAATGGCGGGGCTGTATGCATGCACTTATTGCCTATGAATTAGGCCACTTCAGCTTCTGAATTTTCTCTAAGGTGTACCTGGTAGGTATCTTTACCAGAAAGGTTGGGCAACTTGCCCCAAGACACACAGCAGCAGACTTGTGACAGAGCTGGGATTCAAACTCAGGCCCATGTCAGCCACACCAGGAGTAAGACCTAGGTGCTGGTTCCTAAAGAGTCGGGAGGTGATGACTGGTATCAGGGGACCCGTGAAGAGTGTGTGGGTGTCCCCACTTCCCACCAGGTCAGTGAGAAGGCTGGTCTATTTCCTCTGCGGGAGAGAAAATCAAGGATTCTGAGGTTGGTTCCTATTACAAGGAAACTGTCCAATAAAAATCAACCAGTATATTGAAAAAAAGAAATCTTTACCTGCTTTTGAACAAACACTTGGTGTTATTACAACCAAAAAAAAAAAAATTCCCATTTGTTTTTCCTTGTAGATCTGGTAGTGTTTTGCTTTTTTTGTTCCCAGAGAGCAAGGATTTTACTTGTAGGGTGACTGAAAAAAAAGAAGAAAGTGGGCTTTTAAGTCAGACTAGCTGGGGTCCCGATCCCAGCTTGGTCACAGGTGAATGCAGAGCCCATTCACTCAGCGTCTGTGAGCCTCCAACCCCCTGCCTGTGAAATAGGGGTGCTGCTGCCTCCTTCCAGCATAGGGACAGTGATGAAATAGTGATGTGGTCTTAGTCACCACTCTGGGCCGAGCCCGTCTATAAGAGACGCGCCCCTGTGTTCAGGGGGTGTGCCTTGCACAAGGAGAGTCTGATCGTGTAAGCTACAAAGAGCAAGGTGGTTTTGAGGGATCATCACTGTAAGAGGACTGGACACTAGAGAGTGACCTGGGGATTCTGTATCGGGCCAAGGAGGCTTCTCTCAGACCTAAATGATAAGGAAGAGCTGACCTCGGGAGGCCAGGAGGAAGAGCAGGCCCCCAGAGATCAGAACAACTGCAAAGGCCCCGAGATGTGAATGACCCCTTGTGTGAGGCAAGGGAAAGGCAGCTGGAGTGCTGGAAATGAATGAGCAAGATGGAGTGATGACCCTCAGTTAAGGGAGCTCCCCAGGGCCATATCACATAAGACCTTAAAAGCTGATACGAGGAGGCTGAATTGCTGCAATGGGAAGATGTTAAAGAATCTTAAACAGGGGGGTTTTCTGAACTGATTTGATGTTTAAAAGATCCCTCTGGCTGCTGGTGGAGAAGAGACTCATGCAGAGCCTAGTGCAGACACGAGACCTGGCCAGAGGTTTCTGAGTCATAGAGGAAGCTAGCCGCTCCACCCTGGCCACGGAGTAGACAAAGGCTAGGCTCCTGTTCCATTCCCTTTGTGGTTTATTTCTTTGCACATATACCTGTCATTTGAGGAGTTTGAAACCATGTCTAGGATCCTCAGACCTTGGGCAGCCTGAAATTAAAATGCCCCTTTTGTCCAGGGTGCAAGACAGTGAGAAGCTTGGGGATCCTCCTCCTCACCCCTGCTCCTCCTCACCCCTGCTCCTCCACCCCTGCTCCTCCACCCCTGCCTAGTCCCTGGGCAGGCAGGCCCCTGACGAGAGCTTAGCGGACATGCTGAACCCACTAGAGATCAGATTTCTTCCAAATCACTCACCCCCAAGTCTTATGATGCAAGCAGGAGTTGTGGTGGTCACACAGGCAACGTGTCAGCAGCCTTGCTGTGATGTGACAGTAGCAATAAGGACAAAAGCGGAGATGAGCATGGCCTGAGAGCGGGTGTGGTGCCTCAGTGCTGTGTGTGCGTGCGCAGGTGAGTGCATCTGCTCGCCAAATCCTTCACTGCCTAGTAAGCAGGGGCTCCATTATTCCCCCTTGCAGATGAGGAAGCCAAAGCCCAGAGAGGTGCAGGGCCTGGCCCAGGGTCACAGAGCCAAGAATGGCAGAGCCAGGCTAAGAACCCAGATCCGCACCAGCTACCCTGCCCTGGCCCTCGCCAGGTCCTTGCAGCACCTCCCCTGCCACCTGCCCTCACAGCATCCAGCCTCTGGGGAAACCTTCCTCCGTGCAGCCACACAGCCAGGGCTGGCCAGGGGCCACCAGGGGCCTGGCGTGTAGGGGCCTGCTGTGTCTCATACATGGTCTCAGCCCCTGTCCACATCCATGAACCGGACAGAGTGGCTCCCTGTGACTAAGAGAAGTCCTGGGCTTCCGCTGGGGCCCTCTCTCCCCACCCCTGCTGAAAGGTGACACAGGTGGGCTTGGGCCCAAGATTAAGGCTGCTCTGTCCCCGATGCTTCCTCCTTCTAGAAAATGGACCAGCCAGCACTGCTACCAGTTGATTATCCCCTGCCTCTCTGAGATGCCTGGGACATGGTGGCAGCCTGTGGGTCTGGAGAAGTGGTCAGGAGGAGGAGGAAAGTGGGCACGGGCTTTTTTCTAGACAGAGCCCCCAGCCGTTCAGGGTGGCTTGGGGCTGAGGGGAGACCAGGTGGACTGCTGGCTTTAGCACCTAGACGGGAGCAGGCAAAGCACCAGGGTGTCCCCATGAGGTCTGGGGGGCAGGACTTGGCACTAAACCGGGGCAAGTCCTTGAGAAGCTCGGATGCGTTGGTCACCCTAGTTTTACATCACCCATGAAGCAGATTGATGGGGTGACAGTTTCCATGAATGTCAAGACAGCACTTTCTAACCATCAGAGTGTCTCTAAGAGGCGATGGCGTGTCCACAGTGGGTGGTGAGCTCCCTGTCGTCAGCGGCATGTAAGCAGCAGTTAGACCGGGCTGGGCAGAGACACCCAGAAGCCCATCCCATAGGCCTAACTGGGAGGTGGGGCCAAGGAGCAGTCGCTTAGTGTCCAGGGCGCCTTCCCGTGACATCTTAGCTTCCCTCAGGCTGTCTGTCCGAAGTCGACTCCATCCCTGCTTCCCTCCATGCTCCATCGGCCGGCTAAGTGAGGCCTGAAAATTACTTGCACGGTCAGGTAAATATTACAGCAGTCAAAGGTGCGGCTTTGGAGGGGAGAATGATGTGCAATTTGCAGAAACGCCAGCAGGGCATCAAATCACACCAGGGCCTGCATGTGGGGGCTGTGACTGACAGTCTCCAAGATGCTGGTTTGGGGCGTTTTTTCCCTTTTGAAATCTCTGAAAGACACTGATATGAAGGTGCGGACAGAGCACCCTCTCCAGTGGGGTGGAGTCCACCCCGCCGGCAGGAAGCCCGTGGCCAGCAAGCTGGCTGTTTCCAGGACCAGCTGTCATCTCCACGGCCTTGGCCAGAAATCTCTCCTGGTAGTGGTTGGCACTGGACAGCCTCAAAGGGGGCCGGGTTCAGGGGCTCACAGACAGCAGGGGTCCTGCCCCTGTTGAGCACCTACTGTGTGCCAGCTCTGGGCTGATGTGCCTTTCCCTGAGTTAGGGTGCAAATGGTCCTTGTACCCAGCTGTGCTGGAGAGGGACGAGGGAGATGCCAGGTGTTGGCAGAACCTTGGGGGATGTGAGTCATCTAGGCCCCCCCAAATCCTCTGCCATTCTTCCTAGACTATCCGGGGCTGGGGAAGAAAACAATTATGAAGGACCTGAGCCAAGTGAGTGGGCCGATATCTCAGAATTGTTTTTTCTCTTGTTTAAATTGAGGTCTTCAAAGGAGCTACCTCCCTGAGCTTTGGGGGGTGAGGGGACAGAGGGGTTTGGAGTCTCCTCATTTTAGTTCCCTGCAGGGCTGGTAATTCAGCCACCAGGAACACCGCGATCACAAAGCGGGGGTGGGTGGGAAATGAAGCGGCCACCAGCTGCACATGCGCAGATGCCGCCTGGCTGGCTCCGAGGAGCCTGAATCCTGGAGGAGACGCAGGAGAGCAGAGGGTGGGCGGCCGGTTCCCTCGTGCAGGTGTGGCAGGACTTCGAGAACTAGGAAGATGCTCCTGAAATCCTGGCAGTCTACTGGTTATGTATGTGGGAGGCTGAGCTCCAAGTGGCACTTAGCTAACATCACTCAGCAAGTTACAGTGGTGACCCCAGTGGCCACCCTCGCCTTTTGGAGGCCCCTGCTCTTTCTCTACTGGCCACCACCATCCCCCGGCCCTCCCTCCCCTCCCCCATGGCCCTGCAGGGAGCCGGAGGCCTGGGATCATCCCGGGGAGCAAAGAAGGCCCCTCCAACTGCATGAGTGCTAGGGGAGATACGGCCTGACCAGGGAGACCCAGCACCTGCCCCCGGGAAGCTGCTGGTCTGATGACTCACTGACCTCCCTGGCTTTGGGGGATCCTAGACTGCTGGTGGAGACACAGGTCTGACTTGATGAAGCTCTGGCCTAGTGGCGCAACCTCTGGGCCTTGGGAAACTTCTAGGCTGAGCAGGGACCTTGTACTCACGCCTGCTCCCAGGCTAACAGGAGCCCGCGGTGGATGCTTTCCCATGAACTTATCATCCCTTCAGGGATGCGGACACTCCTCCTCCTCCAGGAAGTCCTCCCAAGACAAAGAATCCAGACTGCCTGGGTCCTCCTCCATCCACAAGCGAGTGACAGTCAACCCGTAGCCTCAGGCAAATGCCCACGTGGCCACTCGGTGTCCTACTTGCCCCAGTCCCGTCAGCACCACACAGACCCTTGTCCCCACAGATGACACAGAGACACTCATAGGCTGCAGTCACCCCAATTCTGCCTGATTCTCCTGCTCAGAGCTGCTCTGGCCTCCTTATGCCTTAAATAGCAACTCCTCCCATGCCCGATATGTCTGTTTACAGCTCATTTCCTCCCGGACTAAGCAATTTGGCGGAAGAGCTGGGACATCACAAAAAACTGATCAGCTCTGTAAAGAGATGGCCCTGAACTGACCAGGCAGAGAGCTCACTGTCAAGAAGGTGCTAGAACCATTACAGAGAGGGAGGCAAACCTGTGTATGTTTTAACTCATAGAACCCGCTGTCGACTGGGTGGGGGTGGGGTCCTGCCTTCTGTGGCACAGGTGACAAATGACTGCCTCCCACCTGGAGAGACCCGGGGGTAGCTATCCAGCTGCTGCCCTTGCCCCTCTCCCAGAAACCCCCGGGACGCAGTCCGGCTAGATGCAATGCCACCTCTAAGTCCTTGGCTTATAACCTTGGGGGAACTGACTTGTTTTGAAAGCTGGTGACAAATAATTTCCTCCACTCCGGCCAGGTGGGTGACCCCCCTAAGTGGAGAAAGGAGGTAAACCACAGACATGGTTCTGGGCATTACATGTGGGTGGAGGCGGCCACCTCTGGACATACCACAGGTCAGCCTGGGCAGCCTGCCTTCGGGCTCATCTCTGCTTCAGCTTTGATCTCCAAGGACTCAGGACCCCCTAACACCCACATCCCCGCTCCAAAGCACTGACACCAACTGGGGATCGCCTAAAAATTCCAAAGAAGGAAACCACAGAGCTGGTCACCCAGGCCACCCTGGGAGGGGAGCTCGGGACTGTCGGGCATGGAGACCTGGCTCCCCACGCCAGCTCTGCCAACGGGCAGACTAAGGCCGGTCTCGTGCCCTCTCCAGGTTCGCTTTCTCATCTGCCAGGCACAGTAGAATGACACGGAGTGATGTTGCTTGGTGTGTTTGGAAATGGGATTCCCTCCTTCCTGGGGCTGGGAGGGGAGAGCCGGCACGTGTGTGGCTCATCAGCAGGTAAGGAAAGGTGGAGGGGCGAGGGCTCACTCCTGCATTCACACCTACTGATGGAGCACCCACCGCATGCAGCACTGAGGATGCGGCGGTGACTACAACAGATGAGGACCCCTGCCCTTGTGCGGCTCCTGAACTAGAGAGGGTCACCCCTGCTTTCTGTAAAGAACCGGGGAGTCACTATTTCAGGCTCCATGGGCCACATGGTTTCTGCCACAGAGACTCAACTTTTCTGTTGATCAGTGTAGACAAGGTGAAAGTGAAGGAGCATGGCCGTGTTCAAATAAAATCTTATTTACAAAAACAGACGGTGGGCTGCATTTGGCCCATGGCTGCAGTTGCATTTACTCCAGAGGATCCAGTCTGGGGAATTAACTCTTCCCCCTCCAATGATGGAGCCAGTGTGGCCCAAAGAAGGGCATCTCATCCTGGGAGAGCTTAGTTCTTGGAAAATCAACAGGTTCCAGTGGCGGAACCTGCGGTCCCCTCCCCTCTCCTCTACTCCATCTGCTCCTCTTCCCTCCAAGGTTCACAGATGGCCCTGGGTCCCATCCACACTCTCCCTTTGAGTTGAGGGGTGTCCTTCCCCAAAGTGATGGCTGTGCAGAGAGTAGGGAATCCAGGGGAGTCTCAGACAGCACCGTGTCTCCCCATCAGATTGACTGGGAGCTCCTGGAAGGTGGGATCCATGGCAACCAGCATCCTAGGTGACCCCTCCTCTCTCGTAGGAGCACACACACATATTAAATCTGTGGCTCCGATGGACCCATTGTGACTGTAATTGTGGCAAGCTTCAAAATGGCCCCAATTTTCACCCCTTTTTATAGCCACATCCAGTGTCTCCCACTAAGGAGACAACTTCTGTTTCTCTGTTTCTTCCAGTGGGCTGGCCCGTGACATGCTCTGGTCAGCAGAATGAGGTGAGCATCATGGGCACTGTACTGCTCACCCCCACTGTGTCCTTGCACCTCTGCCATCACAACAAGAACACGCTGGCCAGCGGTGGGAGCGTGAGACATGTGGGGTGGAGCTGAGCTGATGCTGCCCCAGGAGGCCAGCACAGGGGACTGGCAGTCAGCCGACACCCAGCACGAGAGACCACAGCCACAAGGACGGAGCCACCAAGCTCATCACCCCGATGCATGAGCAAAGAGCACCCCTTACTGTACACCGCGGAGACCCTGTGACGAAGCCCTATGCACTGCGAGGCATTAGGTAGCTGACACGCGTATGGCTAAGCATTTGGTTTCTAGAGTCAAATTGCCTGGAATCGTCTATGTCTGGCTTCGTCATATACTAGCTGTGTGACCAGGAACAGGTTACGTAGTCTCTCTGACACTCAGCCTCCTCATCTATAAAATAAGGGGAAAAATAGGTGTCCCCTCATCTATAGATAGAAGTCACTTCAATAATAGGAGTGTTGTGAGGATGTAATGGGGCAGTTGATGTAGGCTTAGAGCAGATCCTAGCACACACAAGTGATCAATAGACATCAACTCGATATCACCAGGCCAGGGCTGAACCACAGGCTTTGAGAATAAATATCTGGGTCATTCCCACCTCCACAGTCTGATACAAAGGGGCTCTCCCCCTTCCCCCTACCACTTCTGGACCCATCATGGTTGCACTGAATCACTGAAAGCCCTTTCCTCAGTGCCACCTCCAAGTTCTTAATCTCCATGACTCAGAAGAAAAAACTGCTGGAGAAAATGCAGGGGGAGATTCAGGACCCTGGACAGCGCCATGGTTGGGCCTCCGCTTCTGGGTCAGTGAGCTTAAGGAAGGAGCAGGTTTACCTGGGCACACATGTTTCCCTTTGCAATCCCAGAAAGTGTGGACCTGGTACCAACAATCCTTGTGAAAAGCAGAGAATTCAGTCAGCAGCACAGCAGAAGGGAAGACAAGTGTGTGGATGTCAGGTGGGCTAGAGACCATCCCTTCCAGCTTCCTGGTGGGCACAGACATCAGCCTGAAAAGGGGTGATGAGGCGGAAGGTGGGCAGGATGTTAAAATGGAGACTCAGCACCCCAGAGAAGGGGCTGACCCAGGGAGGCGGGAGTGTGTGTGTGTGTTGTGTGTGCGCATGCACGCGTGTTCATGTGTGGTCTGACAAGGTGTATCCAGGCTGGAGCTGGATTTATGTGCACGCATGTGTGAGAGCTCAGCTGCATAAATGACGAGTGGAAGCTGGCAGGAGGCACCTGCAGGGGACACACAGGGTGAGACTCTGCCCTGCGGGTAACAAGGCCCGACAGTCTTATGGGGACCCTTGGGAACAGCTGTGTTTTGGAACTCGGGCCTCATTCTCCTCCTGGAAGGTGGTGATGCCTGTTGAGTGTAGTATTACATAGCCTGCCCCTGGAGCAGGGAGGGCTGAGGAATCACTCCCTAATCATCCACATCAATATTTCTGCAGTGGAGTGTCTAGAAGGCAACACTAAGTGAGAGAAATAAAGACCATAAATAATCTCCCACCAGCTAAGGCTGGGTTTTGCCAACAACTTAGCTCAAGTCGGGTCCAGTCTGGTCACCAAGTAGGTTCCAAAGGAAAGGCCTCTTGGTTTCAGATCCTTATGGATTTCGAGGGTGCAGGGAAGGGGTGTGAGCTTGTGAAAACAGCATGGGTGATGACATTGTGTCCAAAGAATACCACAAAGCTGCCAAGTACGGGGTGTCTGCCATAGGGAGGCCCCCACAAATAGCTCAGCAGGAACAGTCACTGCGACCCTAAAAAGTGGACATTTCCATTTGACTGAGAAAGGGAAAGGTACGGGGAAGGGCCCGGAGAAGGGTGTGGCTGTTGCCTAAGTCACTGTGACTGAGAAGAGGAGGCAGGAGCGTGAAAGAGGCGAACTGCACTCACAGGGTCAGCAGGGACGAAGGGCCAGGAAGAGTGGGGGCCAGTGTAGACTGACCGGTCCATGAGCTGAACTAGCACATGCTGGTGTGTAAGTTTGTGTCTGCACAGAGAATAAGGGAAGGACAGGCTCCAGAGACCCTGCCGCTGCTCCCGGGGCTTGCTGTTGTGATTTCCCGACACTGACCCCTGCTCCCACCTGCTCCCATCTCACAGCAGGAGAAACTGAGGCTCAGAGAACAGTGATGTGCTTGGGAGACATGCCCTTAGCTCGTGATATTCAAATGCCCCAAGTAACCATTTTATGAATGATGATGTTCTGCCTTTGTTGGGCATTACACCCTGCCAGGCTGAGTTCCCTGTCCTTTGTGTGGATTATCTCATTTCATTCAAGTGGTGGAGGCTGGACAACTTCTAATGCTTGGTTTCTTGCTGGTGGGTTTTAGCAGCATGCTTGTGAAGCAAGAGACATTCAGAAATTAGAGATTCTGCTGGGAGATGACAGGAGAGGGGAGAACAGGGTGATGCCCTTGTTTAGAGGGAGGAGGGTAATGCAGCTTCCTGGGAATTTAAGATAATGAGCACGGAAAACAATCACTTTATTTAAATGAATTGAAGAATATTTGGCTTCGCTCGGGAAGAGGAACCAGTTAAGGGGTTTTATTTTATTTTTGGCCCTAATAATATTACAATCTTCAGGCTGGTTATTATCTGTCACTTTCCAGGGAAGATTGAAAAGAAAATAGTTTTATCCCTGGCAATTGTAAACCGTTCCATTTGATGAGTTGCTATTCCCACTTATATATAACATGCGCCAGTGTCAGCTGACCCAGCCTGGCTGGGCAGCTTTGTTTAACTGGTTACAGAAGGGAAGAAAAGTCTCCCGTCGCTTCTTTTCGACAGGTACTCTCAAAATGCAGAGAGTGTGAGTGGCCTGGGCGGGGTGGGGGTAGGGACGCAAAGCACAGATGTCTGGGCTTCACCCCAAGAATGTCCGCCCAGCAGGCCCCAGCGTGAGCCGGGAGTCCACATGTGAGCCTGCTGTCTGGGATGCTCTGTGCTTTGCCTGAGCCTGCTGGGCTGGGGGAGCGCTTGGTCCTGACAAAATGGACATGAGAAACTGCCCCTGCAGGAAAGTGTGTCTGAGATGATCTGACAAATTACATGCAGGTGGGAACCGGTGCCCACGGTCCTTCAGGAGTCAGAGGCAGAACTGGGCCCAGATGCAGGTGCCCAGACCAGAGCTGGCTCCGTTATACCACAATACCTAGGAGAGGAGGCTGGGTGGGCCCGATGCTCCCCTCCTTTCCACCGACCCCCCTGGCCGGCGTGTTCACTCACAGGGGAGTCCCCTCACCTGGGGAGAGGTCAAGAATTCAAATTTCTAGCAAATTCCTAGGGAGTGTGGCTGTAAATTGCCATGTAGATGGCATGCAGTTATCACCCCTCCAGCCCCTGCGCGCCCTGGGTGAGGACAGCTTTGGGGGATGAACACTGCAATGCTGGCAGCCATGGAGAGGCTTGGGGCAGCGGCTGGCAGGAGATGGAAATGAGGGCTCATCTCCCCAGATCAGGGTTGTTCCTCAAGCTGACAGAAGATGTGGGAGCCCTTGGTCTTATCATAACTGGAGAAACTCTTAGAGTGAAACCGCAGACCCCTCCTGATTCCCCTCCCTGTTCCTCACGGTCAGTCTCTGTTGGTTCTCTCCTCTGCACTGCCTAACCCCCCACCTCCAAATATGAAAGTGGGGCCTCCTTGGTGGCACAACAGGTTAAGCGCAGCACTATGAAGCTATCCAGAACCACTGCAGCATGAGTTCGATCCCCGGCCAGGGAGATTCCCACATGGCGCAGCAGACCTCTCCGGCCTCGCCCGCTGCTCCCCTCAGCAGTGTACTTCAGTTGATCTGCCTGTTCTGCTCCCCACTCGGTCTCTGGTGAATCCTCTCACCGCCCCACACATCTGGCCTATACCCCAGCTTGTATGCATAAACAAATCTTATAAAACAAACAAACAAATATAAAAGTGGATTTTCTCACAGGTGCTGGACCCCCTCAAACACAGCTGCCGGAACTCTCCCTTTTATGCTCTCTCATGGCCGATGAAGGCAGGGAGGGAGAAGGGAGGGTGGTGATGGGAAGAGGAGGTGACTGATTTGCCCCCTTCCTGCCATTATTCCTGCTGTGGCTGTCGCTGCCACCCAGGACAGGAGATGAAGATGTGCCTATGGGAGCCATGGGCAGGTGCTCCAGGCTGCTAGTCCTGGTTCCAACAGAGGCATCCTCATGGAGGCAGCGGATGGGACGGTCTCGGTTCTCAGCAAGAGGAAGAACCTCCCTCAACACTGCTTACTCCTCACGGCGATGGGGGCCAAGCTAACACGGTCCGGGCGGGACTGACTCTGGACCCAGCTTCCAGCTCTCCCGAGACCCAACCCTCCCTCCAGGCCTGGAAGCGCTGCCATGAGGCAGTGCGCGCACAGGGCGCACCCAGGGTGTGCAGCTCACTGACAGCTCTCACCAAGTCCCCAGAATGATACCAACCTTGGGAGCACCATCCCCAACCTCTGGATGAGGACAACGGGGCTCGGAAAAGTCACTGACTTGACCCTAACCCCTCAAATCATAGGAGACAGAGCCAGGGCCCACACCTAGGCCCTCTGGTCGTGCAGTAGAGCAGTGGAGACCTCCCCCTCCTCCACCTATGACTACATGTGCCCTTGTTGCCATCCCCTGCCAACTTCTGCCCCAAGCCTCTTCCATGCCACCAGTATCGCAGTGTTCCTCCCCCAAGGCAGCCCTCCCCAGGGCGGGCAGGGGCTGGTGGGGGTGGTAACTGCGTGCCGTCTACATGGCTATTCATAGCTGCACTCCCTGGGAGTTTGCTAGAAATTCAGGTTGGTGGCCCCTCCCCAGATCTACAGATCAAAACCTCTGGAGGTGGGGCTCCAGAATCTTCTCTGAAAGCAGGCATGCCAAGGCACATGCACGTGTCAGTAGCCCCAGACCTCAGCTCCCGCGGACCCGCCTCCGCTCCCACCTGCACACTCTTCACCAGCTGCCGTTCCTCCCCGTGCCACTGTCCCCTGGCAAGGCTTCCTAGCATGCCTCCCAAAGAAATCACCTGCAGCCAAGTCTTTGTCTCAGGTGGGGCGGGGCTGGCCTCAGGGAAGCCACCCAAGGGCCTCACCCAGCTCTTTCTACAGCATCCACGAGGCCAAAGTGGGAGACGGGGGGCTGAGTTGGAATCCCGAGAGGGGCCAGGTCCTTCCACCCTGGCCCTGAATCCCAGGTCGAAGACCCCTGACCAGCCCCTCCTCTCCGTGGCTGGCATTTATTGGGTGTTTTTTTCTGGGGCATCCAATAAAGCAAACCCTTTGCATGTGCTGGCTCATTTAACTGTTCCATGATGCCCGGGGCAGCACCAGAGCTCAGCTGCTCGGAGGGTGGAGCTGAGGCGGGCCGAGGAGCTGGCCCGGAACGTGCAGCTGGGAGCTCCAGCAGTGGAAACCCCTGCTCGATCGGCAGTGAGAGCTGCAAGATGATGCCAGGACGCTCCTGCATGGAGGTCCACCCAAAGGCCCCACCGAGTGGTTCCGCCTGCTGATCCCTCGGCCTTAACTCGCCCCCCAAGCAGGTGACCCTAGTCACCTCCTGGACCAGGCCCTGCTATCCGAGACCAGGATAATTGAGGCGACCCCTCGGTCAGCACCTCCGGACTTCTTGGTCTTCACTGGCCTCAGGTCCCGGACAAGCCCTCGGGCCCTGCAGGGAGTCATCTGGGGAAGGACAACGGACTTCGGCTCTCCCAGGACCGCCCTCACTGTCCCTGCTTTCTAATCCTTTCTGCACCGTCCTGCACCCAGCCCAGAGAGAAAGGGAGCCAATATTTGTTTAAAAAGGTCCATACATCAGGCGCCATATTGAAGGCAGCTTTTGATTCCACCCCTCCCCCAAATCAATAAGGTGGAAGTGCTTATGTCCATCTGAGAAAGAAGAAACTGAGGCTCAGAGGTGTCTAGCAAGTGGCAGAGCCAGAGTGTGAGCCTGGTCACTTCTATGCCACAGAGTCTGCCCATTGTCCAGAGTGCCATGCTGCCCCCCTGCACCGCTACACCTTCCCCTCCAAGAGTCCCTCTAATCGAGCATCGGAGCCCCTCTGATCTGAGCTTCTCTTCCCTGTATATGCTGGGGTCTCACCTCTCCACTGATTTCCCACCTTATCTGCCAGCTTCCCCACCCATGGGCTCCTCTCAAGGCTGTATACATGTGCATAGCTCTTCTACCGTAAACACTCACACACACACACACACACACACACACACACACACACACACACACACTCCTTGAACCCACTGCCTCACTTTTTTGTCCTGTCTCTTCTTTAACATGAAATGTCAAGATAGGTTTCTAGAAGGTTCTAAGGATGTGAGAATGGAATGAAAGCAGCACACAGGTAAACTTCTACCAAGAGTTTCATGGGCACCAAACCCTTTTCCAACACCCTCTGTCTTATGTTAGTATGGATGAGCGCTTGATTTCTGAAAATCTCTCTGGTGCATGGCCTTGGAGGAGGGTGGCATACCAGCATGTATTAGGTACCTACTGTATGCCATGAACTCTGCCAGGCACTTTCTCTCTAATACTGACCATCATAAGGGGTATCGATCTCCCCATTATACAGATGAAGAAACTGAGCCTCAGAGGGGTCCGACTCAGCACGACAGAGAGATGCAAAGGAAGAATCAGGATGCAAATGTAAGTTGGTCTGGCCTTTTTTGGAAACCAAGACTTCTCACGTAAACTCGTCTCTGTAGTGTGCCCAGCCTCAGGGGATCTGGCAGATGCCCAGCCCAGGGGTAATCTTTTCCCTTTTGCTGTTTTATTTATTCATGCAAAGGCTCAGCGGCCAGATCTGCTTCCTTTCTTTCAATATTTATTAGTGTTTTACCTGCTTTCAAAGGGGCTCCCCCTGAGGCTGGGGGGAACAGGAGGGAGAAACCGGCTTGTCTGGCTCCCTGCCTGCCTGGTTCTGTCCACCATGGAGCCCAGCAGAGCACGCAGGCCTGCAGAAAGCTCTCTTAGAAGTTTCATGGGAAGGGGGTGGGGTAGGCACTGCCAAGCTCTAGTAGATACTGAGCACAGTGCCAGAAACTTGACGTCTCTGTGCATTCAACCCTCACAAGGAAGTAACTCCCCATTTTACAGATGGGTAAACTGAGTCTCAGTAGGGTGAAATTAACTGTCCATTGAGGCACAGCTAGAAGATGTGGGGCCAGAGCCCAAAAGCCAGGCTGAGATCTTCCCAGTGTAACACCTACCTCCAAGGACGGGTTTGTTGCCTACACCTTGTTACACTGGAATCTTCATTTTACACACAGGGAAACTGATGTCTGGCACACCCAAGCTCACACAGAGTACTTATGACACATTTCCAAGCTCCTAGTCCAGTGTTCTTTCCACCATCCTGCCTGGCTTTGCTGAAGGCACCAACTGCCAAGGTCAAGTTTTGTGGAAACTCAAAGACTTTTAGAGGTCATGTAGTCCTTTTTCCAGCCTCTGGGACATTCTGCTCCTTAATCATCCTGGACAGAAAAGTGAGGAAGATGGTGGGGAGAAGTCCTTTTAATTCCCAAACAGCTCCTAGGAAAGATGTTAGAGACAGCAAAGCCCAACATGAGGCATGAGGCCCCCTTTCTCCCTCCCACCACTTCCATCCTTGCCTGTGTAATTTTGGTGTGAGGGTGACCTTAGAAAGCCGGCAGGCTTGAAGGGTGTCAGGAGTGAGATGTCCTGGGGAACCGAAGAAGACCAACTGAGGCTGCTGCTCCCCTGCACAGTGGTTCCTGGGTTTTTCAGGAGGCCTGACAGGATGATTTACAAATTGTATAAATATAACTCAGCAGCCCCGTTTCAGCTCAGTGAAGAGCGTCATTCACTTGTAAGTGAGTGGAAGGTGGCAGCAGGGGCCTCCCCACCCACAGGCACCCAGAAGACTTTCAGGAGAGGCATTTATGGGTCAGGAAGAGACAGCTCTGTGCTGCACAGAGAGAAGAAATCTCAAGGAAGATGATTTCTCTCCCTAGACTATTCCTTCACCCCCTTTTCTGTCTGTGCTAAATCCCCCCAGGTTGTCACCCAATAGTCACTTGATAAAAGGCTCACAAGCTTGCAGGCATGGGGGTGCCAGGGACTGGGCAGCTACGGATTGGAACTGACCTCAGGTTGGTGGACAACATAGAAACTGGCAGCAGGATCTCTGCATCCAATTCCACCCACAGCTCTACCTGTAAGATGTCTAAGCCTCAGCGCCACTGTTGTCACCTGGGTGAGAGGCCCATCCTGACTGCCTGTCATGTTTCATGGGGGAAGAACAGATGTCAAATGAAAAGGGAACTTTATATACATACATACACACACACACCTATAGTGTATGCTTTATCATTGCAAGGGACTTTCTCCTGCATTCTCTTCACTAGTGCTATTTAGGAAGTCCCTCCTTAGGCCTAATCTCCATCCTGCCTGCTGTGGTTTGGTAAAGATCTAGATATTCCAGGAAATAAATGACTGTACCCCAGCTGGGGTGGCACCACTGATCAAAAGGAACGTAGAGATAAAAATAAAGTGCATGTCTTCTTTAAAAAAACTTTTACTTTCAATGGCTGTTCAGAGTAAAGAATACAATTTGCTTGACTGCCCTGGCCCGGTAGGCTTATCACTGAAGGCCTAGCAACACCAAGAGGGAAGGATTATGCAAATACAAATCAGCTTTCAAGAAAGTGGGCTAATCCAATATTACCAAGAGGGCTGAGTTTGAGAGGAAAAGGGAAGAACTGAGATGGGTGAATGATCAAGAGAGAGCGAGCCAGTTCCTGGCATGACACAGAGCAAAAAAAAACTGACGGCAGAGGGTGCTCTTGTTGGCACCTGATCCAGGGTTTTAGAAAGGGCACTTGGTCTCCATTTGCCTGATATTCAAAGGGGGAGTGAAAGGTATTAGGCTAATGAAACAAGAAGCTTTTTTATTAAATTATTTGTTGCTGGAATGGCCCTTCCTCGGAAATCTGACTCACTGCTGAGAGGTAGGTATGGTGTTGGGAGCCTTGAAACTTCCCACTGAGTTTTCCAGCTATAGACAGGCCCAAAGGCAACAGGCGGAGCAGGTCAAAGCAAGGACTTTCCTCCCTCCTTAGGAAATATCTGCACCTCTAGGACGACATCTGATAAGGTCGCGCCTCGAGAAACCAGAGAACTGGCAGCACCACGGACAGCGCTAAAACATGAGAACCGGCAGCACCACGGACAGCGCTGACATGACCCTTGTTGACTCGCCCCTCTTAGTGAACTGGGACCAGGACTTAGGAGTCTTGCCTTACGGTTTTCTTTGGGAAGCTGAGAGTCTAAGCCTTTTTGGCTCTAACAGCAAAGAAAGACAATTAAACAGGCAATTAGGATTCACTTCGATACATGCTTTCATTTAGAGGAAGTGAAAGGGATGACAGAAATTCAGAGCAGAAACATCTAACCCAGATGTGGGAGTGGAGAAAAGATTTCCAAACTAAACATCAAATAAGCGAAATGAGGATAATCCTAGTAAGAGAGGAGAGTGAGTATGTCCCAGGGAAGCGAACAGAGGCCAAAGCTCTGGGTAAGGGAAGGCGTGGTTTGTTTGAAATGCTGAGAGAAGCACCCTCAAATGTTTGGAACATCAGGTGGGAGGGTCTGGCTGGGGGCTGGTAAAAAAGAGCAGGAGAGGCAGGTGGGGCAGAGCAGGGGCGGGGTTCTACATGGCCTGGAGCAGAGTTGGACTCCCTTCTGAGGCCAAGAGCAGGAGGCTTCAGAAGGGCATGCATGATTAGATTTGCATAGGGGAGATTCCCTCTAGCCACGGGATGGAGAATAGGTTGGGGCGGGGCAAGCCTGTACCACCAAGCGGGTCAGGAAGTCAGGAAGTAACAGCCATCCTGACTCGGGTGATGGTGGGTTGGATTAGCAGGCAGGGCATCAGGATGGAGGGCAGTAGACACACTGGAGAAGAATTTAATGGAATTGAGGGAACTTGGAGAGAGGTTGCTTGGACACAGATAGTGAGGAGGAGGGAGGGCTGAAGGGTGACTTAATATAAGTGAGCACATATAAGAAGCAGAGAGGAAGCAGGGTGGACTCCAGAGGGAGTTAAGCGGAAAGGAAGAGGGTGTAACTTAGAACAGAGGCAGAAATATAGGGGAGGGGGCAGCTCGAGAAGGGGAAGGGCATGATAGCTTAATCAGAACAAAGGACGCAAGTCTTCATCTGTCACCCCTGTGTCCTGCCAGGGTGTGTCATTGTCCACTTTCACAGCTTTGCAGCAGAGTGGCCACATCTCTGCCCAGGACTGTGGATGATACTGGGTTTGACAAAAGCTACTGTTAGGGTGAATGGGGTGAACCCCCACATTGCAGCGGGGACACCAGTGGGTAGGCACTGGGAAGGCATCAGGGGACTGGAGAGCAGGGCTTGGCTCCTGACTGCCACACACCTGAGACAGGCTCCTCCTTCAACCTCAGTTCTCGTTCTATCATATGGATGCGGGGACACTTCTCTGTCCACTCACCTACCATGGAAGGGTCTGTAGACAAGAAGCCCTGAGGTTAGTGGGCTTCACTTTGTGGATTCAGAGCACCTGTCACCTAACAAAGACTAAAGGCAGATGAACTGGGTGAATTTACCTCTATTTCTTCAGAAAATTCCAGCTCACAGTGCTGAGGGTTCAGGGTAAAGAGGACAAAGAGTGACACAAAACTGCGTGGGAGGGAGGGAAGGATGGATGGATGGATGAGTGGGTTGTAGGGTGGTGGGTGGGTGGATGGGTGGATGAGTGGGTGGGTGGTGAGTGGATGGATGTGGACTTCAGGTAAGGACAAATCCACCAGCTTCCCGGTCCCTGTCCTGCTAACCCTCTGCACCTCTCCTGCTCTCCAGTGCAGGGGTTAAGCATGGAAGCACTGGGATCAAGCCCAGGATCCAGCACTTACTAGAAGCATGAACTCGAACGGAGTGCCTCAGCTGAAGTTTCCGTATCTACAGAACAATGACAAGGATGAAGCCGGCCACTGAGCCATGAAAAATTAGAGTTCATTTATAAAGGGCTTAGCCAAAAGGGCTTAGTGAGCAGAGTTCTTGGGAAACAAAAAGTGCCCCCAAAACATTATTGACGAGTTTTCATTAACCTGCTTTTGCAGGGCTCCTCCCAGGATGCCCTCTCCCTTCTTGCCACATTACCCTAACTCTATCTGCCTTCTGAGCCCAGCTTACAGCCTGCCCCTTCCAGGAGGCCTTCTCTGAAAGGCTCCACTCCACCGTCTTGTCTCCCTCTATTACTGGGCAAGCTCTGAAGGAAAGGGGCAATGTTGGGGCATCCTTTGTTCTCTCCTAGAGCCCTTAAACTGGGAGGCACGCAGTTACTGTAGAGGAAGCCGAGTTGGCTGTCCCAGAGCCTTCGCTGCCACGCTCACCCCCTCCCGCGCGTGCCGACTCGTCCAGATAAAATGCTCGTAATAAAGTCATGTTGAACTAGCCTGTCCCTTTAATTGGTGCTTTGGCAAAGGACAGGTTCCCTGCTAAGCATTAAAAGGCTTTAAAATTCTCTTTATTGAACTACCTCTGAGAGTCCATGCTGGATCCCAGGGACCGGCAGGAGCCAGCCTGGAGTTTCCTGGGCGGGGTCACGGAGTGATGAAGGAGGCCCTGCACCTTCTAAGGGGCTGATGGGATACAGCCAGAGGCCTGGGGTCTGGCCCGGTCCACAAGAGTGAGTGTCCTTCTGTTTATTCCCTGTAAATTGGATCCAAGGCAAACAACAGAAGCCCATTTAAGGACATTTGGATGCCAGGAAATAGCATAAGCCCTCTGATGCCTTAGGAAAGTTTGGGTTTGCTGTGGCCCCTGCTCTCTGGGCCTGCTGGCAAGGATGGTCAGTTGCATCTCACAGCAGAGAAATGCCAGGCTGGTGAGACTCCAAGCAGCAGAGATGGGGATGCTAGAAACGCTCAAGATGGAACAGTGAGGAAGTGGGGAGGATTAGAACCCAGGATCATTCTCACACCTGATAGACTGTTTCTCAGGAGCATGGAGACAGGAATGGGAGCACAGCAAGCTTGGGGGAACAAGTCCAAGATCACCACCTTCCTTCCTCCCCTTCCTTTCAGATCTTCCCAGATGTGACCACTAGGAGAGAAACGCTGCCCTGGGTCATTTCCCAGCTGTTTGTACCCTTCGACTTCTAGAAGGTGAAATTCAGAAGTCACTAGATTATATAGAGAGGTTCATGGGGTATGCAGACCTTGGCCCTGGCTCTGCATGGCCCCCTCCAGCCCCTGAGGACTACTCACTTATCTCCGTGGGCTGGGGCAAATCTGCAGCCTCCACTGGGCCCCCCTTTCCACCTGGTAAAATACAGTGGGTGAAGTGGGGGAGATCTAATAATCACTCCCAGGCCAGAGCTCAGGGCTCTTGAAGATGTTCACGTCTTAATAGTAAGGGATCATAGAAAGAGCCATCATTTAGCGGGGCCTATGGTCCGGCACAGCACCAGGTGTTGTGTGGATGTTACATCTATTCACTGCCCAGCATCCTGATGGGGGGCCCCGGTCCCCAGGTCCCATTATCCCTCAGTGGAATACTGGGAGAGCTTCCAAACCATTGTCCCTTGTCCTTACTCCTGTTCTTAGCAGAGGGCATGCTGGGTTATCTTCAAGCCTTATTTTATTACCCTCTTCCTGGACATCTGGTAAAACCATGTGCCCCAGCTTCCTGTGCAGTTTCAGCCACGGGTTAAGTTCTGGGCAAGAGAATAGGAGCAGAAATGACCCCAGTCATTCTCAGACCTGCCCATTAGAGTGATCACATGACTGTCTGGCTTTTGCATCTCCTTTTGGTGGTGACCACACACGATGAGAGTAGAGCCACAAGATAAAATGACCTTGGATCCCTGAGTCACCTCGTGGATCAAAGCTGGCTTGGAGAAGCACATCCACACCCCCTCTTTGTGAAGAAGTAAACCTACATAACATCAAACCACTGAGGTCTAGGAGTGATTTTGTTAATCAAACACAACCTAGACTATTTTGACCACACAATACTCTCCTGCAGTCATCTATCTGCACAGCAGCCAGGAAATTATTTTTTAAGCACTCCTTAATCGCCCTTGTCCCTTTCCTTCCCCCTCCCTCAGAGTCCTGGGACTTGTTATTGACGTCCACTGGTTTCTGAAAGTTTCATGGTATTGAATTGTTTGCTATGTAAATGCTCAGTATTTGTTTTTATAGAAGGAACTCTTTTCAAAACACATCACTCCCCACTCAAAACTCACCACGTAGTTCCATTACACTAAGGTTGAAATCCACCAAGCTGATGTGAGAAAGCTCTGTCTCCACCCTCCTCCCTGCCCTGTGCCTTCTGTGTCCAATCTCTGGACAGTGGAATCATCCCTTCTGTAGCTCTCTCTGTCTGGAAGGCTCCTCCCTGAGGTCCTCCTGTGGCTCCTCCTCCTGCAGAGCTCAGCTTCAATGTCACTGCCTAAAAGGCACCTTTCCAGCTAGCCAGTCCAAGAAGCCCCAGCCACTCTCTGTCACGTAACCATATATTATCTGTACCACACTTATCACTGTCTGATATTTTCTTGCTAATTAATTAATTAATTAATGGGCTGTCTCCCACCCCACCCCCACTGGAGCAGGGGCATCGCTTGTCTTCTCCACCATTATATGCCAGCGCCCGGAAGAGTCCCTGGTACATGGCAGGCACTTTGTAAATGCTTGTGGGCAAGGAACATTAACTTTTATAGCTCTGTGAGGGGGAGTTACTCTCCCCACTTAGCATAAGAAGAAACTGAGGCCTGCAGAGTTTAACAGCAGTAAAATGGCAGAGTTCAGATTTCAGCCTGGCTCCCTGGCCATCCTCTTTCTATTCTCATTTTTGTCTCTTTCGAAGGCATTTTAATTACAGGGGGTTTATGATCCAACACAAAGGGAGGCTACTCTGCCCATAGTAATTTCTGAGAACACATCCCTTGCCCTCAGGGGCCCCTGTCTGACAGGGAGACAGGGTCCTTTTCCCCTGAAGGAGCACACAGTGTGAGATTGCAGAAGCCCCCGAGATAATCCCAAGAACATTTCCAAAGAGACATGAAGATTGGGCGGATGGAGAGAGCACACGAGCTTTCAAAGGACCTCAGAAGTAGTTGGATCTGTACAGGTTGAGCAGAGAAGGGGGGGAAGGGAGGGAGGGCAGAGCGGGGAGGGAGAACAGAGGGAGGAAAAGAGACTGAGACTCGGAGACAGTGCTGTGAGCTCCAGGCATCCGGGGCTCTCTCCCCAGGAGGAGGACAGCAGGCTGGTCTCCACGGACCAGCCGGCTGAGGACTCAGAGCTGCCAAGGCTCCCTGGCAACAGGAAGTGAGTCTGGGGACACACAAAGGGAAGATGGGGGTGGGGTGGGGGGCAGATTCTGACTGTCCTGAACTATCTAGTCCTGCCCCAGTGGTTTCTCTCACATGGCCAACCCCCCAACCCCTCCTCTCTGGGCCAGTGGGGGTAGGGGAAAGGAGGGAGTCGAGGAAGAATCTAGAAAGAGGACACATCGACAGGTTTTCTTTTTTTTCCCAGCCTGGGACTTCTCTTGCCATGTGGCCACTTCTCTGGCCACAGTCAGAGATTTAGGGGTGCAGGGCAATGAGATGCTAGGCTTTGGAGCAGCAAAATTCATGCTGAGATTGCCAAGCTCAGAGAGGCTGCCAGGACACCCTCACTGCTCTGCCAACCCTGGCCCTGTGCCTGAGGCTACCTGCCATCTCATCTTCTCCACCTGGTGAGACAGTGGAGGTTAGCCCACCTTGGAGGTCACCTCCTCTCTCAAGCCTCTTCGGACACCCCCCACTCAGCAGCATCTTCCTCTGCGGTGCATCTAGCAGCCCCTGCCCTCAGTCATCCCCCACATACCACCCCACCCCCAGTGCCCTAGTCGGGGCCTTGCTCACCTGCATTTCTGCAGCAGCCACCAACCCTCCCTCACCCTCCCTCAAGCTCTCGCCTTCCCCCAATCCCAATTCACTGACCTCAGAGCAATCAACCATCAAACAGGCCCATGCCTCTCCTCTACTTGAAAAAAGGGGACCCCCTTCGCTCTCAGGGTTCATTCCAAGCATCTGATCAAGAGGAACACTTGGTCGAGGGCCACTCACTGCTCGCCCTTTCCCTGCCCCATCTGGACTCCAACTAGATGGCCCGAGTCACCTGGAGGGCTCCCACACTTCATTTTAGGAGGTTTGCATGGGCTCTTTGCTAAGCCCCTCCCTCTTCAAACCTCAGCAGACACCTCCCTCTGGAAGCCTGCCCTGACCCCGGAGTCCGGGACTGGTCCACACGTCCAGCTTCCTCCAGCACTGGGCAACTCGACCTGGTCTCGGCCCTCCCTGCAGAATGTCAGCTCCTCGGGAGCCCAGCGCCTGTCTGTCTTATCAATGCTGTATTCTCAGCACCCAGGACAGCACCTGGCACCCCTGGGTACCCTGTAAGGTAAGTGAATGACAGGCGCACGGGATGAATGATTTCCCCCAGGAGACCCTTCAAGGGGGAGCTTGCCACGTGGCAGCCTTGGGTCCTGTCTTACAGTACGTGTGTCCATGGCAGGCACAAAGCAAGCACAGTGGGAGAGTCCCTCAGGCCAAAGAAGGAGCCTGCCATCTGCCTCGGCAGCACTTCCCCAGGCCCCTGCCTTTGAGCCTGCTAGAAGCCACACCAGCAAGCCCCCCTGCTCAAGTGGAAAGTCCCGGCACCAGCACTGCTTTACTACAAAGGCGCTCTAGAAATCACGCCGCAAAACTTCACCAGCCTCATGGAAACCAGCCTCCAACCATCTGCCCCAAGACTCCCAAGATGCGCAAAGTCTTGAGATGTGCAGAGGGGTAGTTCTGGCAGCTGTAAGTGATTTGCTGGGTCTCCCTTTAAAGTCACCAGCCAGGACCGGCCACTCCCTCTGCAGCCGCTGCGGGGGACACAGGGGCAGGCTCAGTTGGCAGGGAGTGAGCACCCCGACAAGCCTGTGCCCACTCCACTGGCAGGTTACCGGGCCTCCTCTCCCGGTTGGGAACAACCCTCCACTCGTGGGTCCACCGCTGTTCTGGCTTTTGCACTGGAGCATTTATGCCTCTGCCCGAGCAGACCAGGGGCAGGAGGCAAAAAGAGGGACAAAGAGCTGGACAGCTCGAAGCCAGGTTTTACTGCTGGGATAATAGTCTTTACTCTCACTGCAGGAAATGGCCGGCGCATTTCAGAGTTTTGGAGTCACAGCCTCCCTCCAGCCTCTAGTGGGTCCCCCTCACGTGCTGTCAGCTCTGAGAAGAGCCGACCAATACCACCGATGGCAACCTTTCCAGATCAGCGATCCCCCGTCCCGCCTCAGCCTGACAGCGGGGTGGGATGCAGTAGGCTGTGGGGCCAGAAAGAGAGAGGGAGGTGACCTTCAAGCCAACAGCCCTTTGGGATTAGTGCTAATTACTCTAAAGGGGAGAGTCACCAGTCAGGAGATGGCCTGGCCTGAGGGTTCATGGTGTTTGACTCCTGATTAGAATAGAAGTGGCTTTGGGACCTGGTGGGATTCCTTCCCTTTGCCAGACCTCTGTTCTCAATATCTCAGGGGAGGAGGTAGTCCGGTCATCTCACCCTGTCAAATAAAACAAGATGGATGGTGGAAGCAGAGCATAGTTCAGTGCCTGGCAGATAGCAGTCACTCAACACACTTGTTCACTGATAAATGCAGTCTATCTGAAAAACATAGGAAAAAAGGAACTGAACATGTCAGCTGCAGAGATGGAATGCCTAGACAATACAAGGAAAGCCACGCTATTAAAGAGAATAAATGAATTCATCTAATTTGTAGGATGCAAGATAAAGCCACAAAAAAAATCAATTGCACTGCATTCTTACATCCGAGAGACCCACAGAAAATCCAATGAAAAAAATTCCATTTATAATCATAAAAAAAAAATACTTGAGTGTTCTTTTAATTTAGGACACAAGGTATTTGTTTAAAGAAATTATAAAAACCCAATTGAGGCTCAATATTAGGAAAACCATCAACATAATTCATTACATTAGTAAATTAAAGAAGAAAAACCATATGATTACTTCAATAGATTTTTAAGAAGCATTTAATTAATTTTTCCTTATAAAAACTCTAGGTGAAACTGGAATAGAAGTAAACTTTCTCTACATGATAAAAATAGTACTTATCAGAATCCAGGAGCAAATAGCATATGCAATGTTAAAATAACAAATTTGATCCAAAACCAGGATTTAGACAAGGAAACATTGTAAAAACATCCTGGAGGTTCTGGGCAATGGAATAAGGCAAGAAATTATAATCTGTTCAATAAATAATAACAACACCAACATGTATATAGTGCTAGGCACTGGACCTAAGTTCATCTCCCTTGTGAGATGAGGAAACTGGGGCACAGAGAAGTTAAGTAACTTGCCCAAAGCCACACAGCTTCTAAGTGACAAAGCCAGGATTTGAATCCAAATGATCTGCCCCCAGGATAGGTGCTCTTATATATTAAAAGATACTCCAGGTGTTAGAGAAGTTTACATTACTTACAAGTAATATAATTGAATAATTAAAAAAATCCAAAATATTGAAATTTTAGGTCCATTCGAATTGATGTGTCAGTAAGTGTCTTTTATGACAAGCATGCAAATGCCACCAGTGTCCTTCACACCCTAGGGCAGATCCCCTAGAGCAGTGCCTGCCACCCTGCCTGGGACATGGTAGACTCTCAACTACTTGTTGGAAGATGGTCTGGCGGAGACTAAAGCATCCTTTAGTCAAAACAGTTCAGCACTGCCACTGGAGTTCTTGGAGGGATCTGCCTAAGGGCCCCCCACCCCCAGCCTCCAGCTGGCCTCCTCCAATACACGCTATCAAATACAGGGGAAAGCCCCCCAGCACCACCCTTCAGGCCAGCTCGCCCTCCTGGCCCATCTCCGCCCGACAGCTGCGTGGGATCAGGGCCCACTGTCCAAAAGGGAGAGGGAGGTACCGTACAAGTCAGCATTCTGATCCAGGCGGCTAGCGCTGTGGGCCAGGGCGGGGCGCTGTCCTTGAACCTGACCCATAGCCATGTCCCAGAGAACTGGAGCACCATCACGAGCAGTGACAGACGAAAAGCTCTTCCCCAGAGCTGAACTGCAAGTGACCAGCCCAAACCAGGACGCTCTTCACCATCACCCTCAGCAGGCTGCAGGGCTGTTCTCATTGTCCCCGCCCCCCCATCCTGTTATTGCCACCAGCCCATTTTACAGACACTGATATAGAGGCTGGAAGAGGTG
Organism: Scalopus aquaticus; assembly: GCA_004024925.1. NCBI lineage: Eukaryota > Metazoa > Chordata > Mammalia > Eulipotyphla > Talpidae > Scalopus > Scalopus aquaticus. The sequence goes on from PVIJ01001908.1 coordinate 83,954, forward strand.
TCGGAGGAGCAGAGCCTGGGGTTGAGCTCAGATCCGTTTGCCTCCAGGGTCTCTTTGGCAAGCAGCCTCCCTGCCATGGTCCCCCCACAGGCTGCTCTTTTAAATAGCACCCAACGCAGAGGCCTGCGCAGCAGAAGTGCAGCAACGTGACCCTGCGGGTGCTCAGGGAATATGTAAGCCTGGGTGACAGAGCAGCAGAGAGCGGAGGCCGGGCAAGATGGCCAGAGCGCGCCCCTGGGGGTTATTCTAAAGCATTAGGGGAAGCCCAGGAATGACGTGACCGGGGCCTGCTTCTAGTGGATGACTGCGGCTGCGTGGACACCGGAGGGAGGGACTGGGGGCAAAGGAGTGGAGGCGGGGGGGTGCAGTTAGGACATGGCCCGCTTTGGTTGGTGTTAGTGAGGGTGGACCCAGAGGTGGCAAGAAGCAAGGACACCCGGGGCATGTTGCTGAGGGCTGCTAAATGTAAGAGCTATAGGGCAAGGCGGGGGCAAGTGGGAGACAGGCAGGCCCCTGGGACTTTGGACCAAGTGACCAGGTGGAAGGTGATGCCATTGATGAGAGGGGGGGCGGATGGGGAGGAGCAAGTCTCAGGGGAGAAATGCAGAATCTCACTTTGGCCTTGTCAAGTCTGAGATGCCAATCAGAGTTCAGGGAGGGGTCTAGAGATCTGTAAAACCCGGTGATCCTCTTTGTTTAAAATTCTTCGACTGTTCCCCGTGGTTATAACCCAACCCCAGGGCAGGGAGCCTGAGAGCTGGCACATTGCACTCGCTTCTCTGATTGCCCTCATCTCTCCTCTTACACGCGTGCCTGCTGGGCCTGCTGGGCCTCCTCCGGGCCTCTGCACCCGTCCTTCTTTCCTAGCCGCTGTTCCCATACCCGCTGGGCCCCTCTTGGCTCCAGAACAGCTCCAGTCTGGGGCCCCTCTGGGCCTGTGTCAACCTGTCGCCCAGCAGGAGAGTCAGGGATGTGTGTCTCTGGTGTACCCCAGAGCCCTGCACAGCCTTTTAGTAGGTGTTAGTGCCATACGTGGAGGAATGAAGGGGTGAACTGGAGCCTTCGCTAATTCAGGGGCCCCAAATGGCAGGCTCCACTTCTCCCTGTCCCCTAAGAACGGGCTTGCCTGGTCTGATGTTCACAGAGTAAACAGGGCTAAAGGGGGATGTTTAAGCCACTTAAGGAAATAAACAGCTTTCCAACACCCTCAATTATTTGGGAAGCACCTGCTCACATATAATTAATGTGCCAATTAAAATGATTATTATAACCATTCAAGCGGGTCTCCCAAGAACCATTACTTGACAACATTTGTTTAGACGCATTTCGGTTACTCCACCGCCTCACGAAATAATAACAACGAAAACAACAATAACAAAACTTTCTTGCTTGGAAAACAGTCTCCAATTCAGACTTTGCTCTAATCCGGCCCACCCATCTCTCGCATTTGTGATCGGGAGCACCCCCGGCTCTGGACAGCGCCCCCAACCATTTTTCCAACATTAGCAAAAGGCCGCAGGTCTGGGGCAGTGTGCAGGGGAGCGCGGGGAGGCACGGGGCCAGCGCCTGTCCTTCCACCTGTCTGCCTCCCTGAGCCGTGTCTTGGGGCAGGTGACCCGAGCTGAGCTGTCACCCCACGGGCAGAAGCTGTGCCACCCCTGCGGCCTCCTTGGATGCCCATAGCCTCTGTTAGGTCCCCAACACCGCCTCTGCAGAGGGGGCTCCTCTGTGTGATGATGGGGTGGTCCCCAGCGGCTGGACCCCATCAGCCCTCACCCACTTTGCTGGCCCTTTGAGCTGCTGCCCGCTGCAGGAGGCTGAGGAGCTTCTTAGAAGGGGCCCAGGCTGCCTGGGTCAGTCCTGGGGACCAGCCTGGAGGTTGAGGTTGGGGTGCAGAAAGTCAAATCCCACTCCGCCTCACTGCCCATGGGCTGGGGCCCAGTACTTCACCTCTCTGAGCCTCGGTGAACCCCGCTCTGAAATGGATCAGTGTACCAGCATGCATGGCGAGGCTGTGATGATTCAGTGAGGTGACTTTGTAATGTGCGTGCACAGCCATGGACCTGGACTGCAAAGGCGATATTAACGGGGAGCTGGGGGAAGGGCGAGGGGAGGGGGAGCAAGGAAATTCTAACCAGAGGGCTGGGCCCTTGGGCTGCCTGTCACTCAGGGGGAGAGCCCCACTCCTGGCACCCAGGCCATGAGGGTCAGTGGGGGTCAAGTGTCTCTCCGGGTTTGGACCGCCAGCTCCAAAGCCTGGTTCCCGCTTCTGCATCGCAGCTTTGTGCAGGAGCCTCGCGGCCCAATCTGCTTCCCGGACTCCAAAATGAGGAGAGAACTCAGTTTTCTCTCCTCCCCTCGTCTTCCCTCTTCCTTCCATCAAGGTCCCTGAGGTCTCGGGGCCTCGGGGCCCCTGGGCCCTGGTCCGCGGGCACGCAGGAGAGGGGCCTGGCGAGGCAAGGCGGAGCCAGCTGGATGGTGCAGGCCTGCGAGTCCACCCTGGGCCTCGGGTCTTCACCTGAGAAGCCTGGGGAGGCTTCGTGGGCGCGCTCAAACAGGGTGGCCAGGAGGGAGGCGGGGCCCCAGGCCCTCAGCCGCTCACCGGCCTCCTGGCTCTGGTCGTACCAGCCTCCTTCATAGTCCCCTCCTCTGGGCTGCCAGGGTCTGGGTGTCACCTCTCTGGACACTTCTGATTCCCAGAACATTTGCCATTACCCTGTTCCTGGGAATCTGGAACTTTCCAGCCACCTAGTGTCCACACTTGACACGGCAGTGCTGCTGGACGCTCCATCCCATCTTGTCCTGGTGCAGCGTAGGAGCCCAGAGCTGACGTGGCCGGGGCACCTGCTCTGAGCCCACTTGGGCCAGGACGCCTGTCATGGTGGTTCTGACGCCAGCCGCTCCCATACTGCTTAGGCTTTTCCAGGGCGGGAGCTCGCCCGTCCTCGAGACACCCACCCACTGATGATGAACTCTAGTGGTAAGAAAGGCCTTTACCTCGTCAACTAAAAGTTTACTTCTTCAGAGTCACATAAGATGTCCGTCCATCCATCCGTCCATCCATCCATCCACCCATGCACACACCCATCCATCCATCCATCCACCCATCCATCCATCCATCCATCCACCCACCCATCATCCATCCATCCATCCATCCATCCACCCACACACACACACCCATCCATCCATCCACCCATCATCCATCCATCCATCCATCCATCCGCCCACCCATCATCCATCCATCCAGCCATCCATCCATCCATCCATCCATCGAGTGTCCCCCCAGACATTCGGAGAGAAAGATACCCACACAGGCACCTGGTCCCTTCCAGCAGTGGGCTTGCATTCTGGAAGAGACAGTGAACCCCCGGCCTGAGCTCTCAGCTGCCACACACCTGCCCTGCTCTCTAGGGACACGGTTTCCGTGAAGCATTTATTGGCCAACCTTTCAAGCGATGCCTATTTCCCCTGCTTAACTCCAAGTGCTTTGAAAACAAGGTTACGTTGTTCTTCTTCAATACACCATTCCCAATGCTGGGCACTTAGCAGGTGCTCAGGAAGCATTCGCTGAACAGACAAACACAGGAGTTGCACCCAGTGCACTGTCCAGGGCAGAGTTCTGAGTATGTAGGGGGTCACGAGGTTGAACGGTAGGTCACTGACAGAAGGGGGAAGAGTCTCTGGGGGTGCTTGGGCCCCTGACCTTGCAGGGTAAGGGGAGTTGGTTGGATGGAGCGGGAAGGGCATCATAGGCAGAGGAAGCAGCGCGCTCATCAGCACGGAGGCGGAAAAGCACACTGGCGCATTCCGAGAAGTGCAAATAGACCATATGATTTGAGCGGTGTGCCCATTTGGGAAAGTGGCAGGAGGCATGGCTGGAAAAATTGGTCAACAGAGCTTGAATCAAAAAGAACCCTGTGTGCTGGGCCAATGACCTGGAACTTGGTCCTGACATGATGGGAGCTCCGTGGAGTGTGGGGTTCTCGTGGGGTGATCAGAGTGTGCCCTGGGCTGTGACTGTCTGCAACGGGGTCTGCAGAATGGTCCTGTGGGCATCCTGAGCCTCCTGGCAAGGCTTATGGTTGCCCTTCATGAAGACGACAACCCCCAGCATGGAGAAGGAGGAGGAGAGGAGAGGAGGAAAGACTCGGGGGGAGGGAGGGGGCACCCTGCGCTGATTTTCTGGGAAACATCTCTCATTTCAGTCAAATTATTTTATTTCATTGGTGTGTGGAGCTGAAGTTCATCTTTAATCCTTCTCCGACAAGTTAAGTCAGCCCTCTTGTCATTTAAACCCAGCAGGGCTAAGTCGGGCAGAATCTGCTGGAAATCACACTCTGGGCTTAATATAGCTCCCAGAGTCTGTGGCTCAGAGGCCCCAGCAGCAGCTCCGGCGGGGATCTCCACCCCATGAAGATGAAGGGCACCCCCACCCCCAGCACCAGCCCCCCCAGCCCAGAGTCCTCTAGGGGAGAGACGGAGGCTTATCAACTTTGAGCATATCCCATACAGACATCTCAGCTCACCCTTGCGTTTTACTGATGAGGACCCTGAGGCTCAGAGACAGGGAGTGGCTTGCTTGAGGCTGCACAGGGTGGCACTCGGCCCCAGACCACTGCCCTTTCCTGTGACCTTGGTAATGGGGACCAACTCCCCAGAGGGCGCCAAGTCATCAGCCTATTCGCCTTGGACTTGCCGTCTTTCACGACCATGTGGTGGGCAAACCTAGTCCTGGTGGTGTCACGTGATCCAAGAGAACACCTTGATATTTGGTGTCCATTCCAACTGCTGTCACCCTCGATCAGCAGGGTGGGAACCAAGAGCTCTTCTCACCCCTTCACGAACACCTCTGGGCAGAGAAACTTTCTTATTGCCAATATCAGAAACCTGATCCGGAGCCCCCAAAGAGGATAAACTACTTTGATCAGAACACCTGGTGCTGGGGCGCCACAGCAAGCCCTTCCTTCCTCCCTCTCCCCTCCATGAGCCTTGGGGCGCCATTTGGGCTTTTGGGCCTGTGGCGTCCGGACTGACGCCCCACCTCCCCCTGTAGCTCTTTCCCCCTATGACCAGCCTCTCTTCCCCACCCCCCATCCAAGGCAGGTCCTATGAGAGCCCCTGGACCACGACTCAATGCAGCCTCAGCCCCTCGGCCTCCTAGATGCACCTGAGAGTGGACAGTGCTGACCCTGACATGAAGACGCCCTGCACCCCACTCGGTCTGACATGATGACATGTCACACCCCCCAGCACCCCACTCGGTCTGCTGTGGCCTCGCTCGAGCTTTTCCAGGGTGAGTCACACACCCCTTTGAGAACATCCAGCCCCTGTCCTCCTCCAAAGTGCACACAGCACATTAGGTTGCTAGCTGGGGGTTTCAAGCACCCCCAGAGGGTAAGCCACCTCCTTCCTAGGGACCCAGAGCCTGTCAGCACCGGGGCACACCATGGAGAAGCAGATAAATAAAACAGCAACAAAGCAGACAGAAAACTGAGGCAGCAGCACGAGTTCTCCAGCGGGAGCACAGAACACTGCTGGGACATGCACCGCGGGGACGCAGCGGCAGAGGGTCTAATTCCGTCTTGGTGAGAGAAGTCAGAGAGCAGAGGACGAGGGAGATCTGGCCAGGTGGGAGAGAGAGGATGAAGTCATAGAGGGAAGCCCATTTCCCCTGGAGTGGGTGATGGGAACTGCTTGTCTGCAGGCACCTCCATTGCTTTACGCAAAGGGAGGGGGGCCCATGGAGCCCATTGGCCAGCTGAGGAAACAGATCTTTACAACTTAAGGACACATGGCTGGGCCAGAAGGTCTCTCCAGGAGGGATCTGCAGACCTGACTGCTGGCTTAAACAGATGCTCAAGAAGGTTCGTGAACAGCTACTGTCCAAACAGTATGGATAGTTCATTGGGTGGCAGAACTGGGATCTTCCCCCCAGACACCAAATGCATTGCTTTTCTTCCGTGCATAAAGTAAGATTCTGTTACCACTCTGCTTAAACCCCCTAAAGCTTCCTGTGACCCTCAGAATAGCTCTGACCCAGCTCCCTGCAGCGCAAGGTTGTACCTGGCATCCATCCGTCTGCCTTATCTCTTAACTCTCCTCACTCCCCTCAATCCTTCCTGCAGTGGGTGCTCTTCCCATTCTGTGAATACGGGCAGCTGCTTCCCACTTTTGCCTCTGCTCTGTCCCCTGTGTGGGATGCCCCATTTCTTCCCACTGACCCCATGGGGGGCTCCTCTTTGCTTCTGAGATCTCCCCTTAAGTGAGATTCCTACCGATGCTTTCCCATCCCGCCAGTCTATTTTAATTGTGTGCACTGCCTGTGCTGTCATCTGGTATTTTCCCTGTGGTTTGTTCATCTTTTAAACTCCTCTCCCAATGTAAATGGCGTGACCCAGGATCTCGTCTTGTCTCTGGTGCTCTCCGGGGCTGTGCGCGCTTCCGCAGCAGGTAAGCTGGGCAGCGGCACTGCAAAGGGTGGTCCCAGGGAAGGGGGAGGCTCCAGGTTCCCTGCCCCACCAAAGGCAGGGTGGACCTGAGCAGGAAGGGGAAGATGGAGAGAGGACAGGAAGAGAAGAAAGCAAAAAAGAAGGAAGAGAAAGAAGAGAGGACCTAGAGGAGGCACATAGAGCAGAGACACATGCGAAGAAGGTGCACTTGCTTCTTGGACTTGGGCTTGCACCAGGGACGTGGGGACATGGAAAGAGACACTTGAAACAGAGAGATGGGTGGGAGACCAGGGGGAGGCCGACAATGTCAGCCTTTGTCTTGATTTTGATTTTTGCTCTTTTTCCTTCCAGACTTGTCTGGCCCCTTCTGCCCCTTGCCTCTGGGTGCCCACTGGAAGGTGTCTTAGACTTATGGCCACATTTATGGCCTCAGTAGCCCTGCTTTGGGCCAGCCCTGTTTGGCTGGGCATCTACCCACGAGGGAATGGGTAACTGGGTGTTTCATGTGAAAACTATTTTAGCTATTCCTTGTTCCTTTTCCCCTCTTTTTTGCACACTGACTTTTTTATCCATACTGACTGTATGGAACTTCCTTTGCATTGAAGGTCTTAAGCACTAGAGTTTGTTTTGTCTTAATGCAGCGGATGGCAGAACCCATTTAGAGAGGGCAGGTTTGGGGGTTCCAGGGTGCCCCTCCCCCTGCCCTGTATCAGAACGATGTGAAGAAGATGCTCTCCCAGTGTCTAGAACCACCGAGTTCAGTGGATATGTGCTGAATTCATCCGGATGAGTGAAGGAAGCCGCTCCCTCTGTCAGAGGTTCCCAAACACCAAGACGTGGTCCCTGGCTGGGCCAGTGTATTTCAATCACCCCAGGAACTGGTTCAAAGTACAAACGCCCTGAGCCTCCAGTCCTGGAGCTCTTGATTCAATAACCATGAAATGAAGCTCTGCCATCAGCAGATTTTCACAGACCATTCTGAAAATTCTAAGGGAGCAGTGGGGTTGGTGAGCAACTTTTGCCCCTTTACAACCAACATTCCTTTAAAGATCAAGGTTTGGAGTTGCAACAATTGCAATTCATACTCTGACCCCTAGGGGGAGCCCAAGGTTTCTCCCGTCACTCCACCCCCAGAAGGAGGAGGCGTGGATACAACCTATGCTTGAGGGAGGAGCAAGAATGGGAACTTGTTCCTATTCCTCTTTACCAGGAATTGGTTACATTTCTTCTACAATCGACTGTCCTTTGGTAGGTGCTCTCTCTTTCCTCATATATGAGATTGGGCATGCACACTTGATCAGAGAGAGCGGGGCAGGGAAGGAACCCAGACAAGGCAGTTTGGGTGGCTTTGCCCGGGCTCTGTGAAGAAGAGCTTGTCTTCCTTACTCCATTCCTCCTCCATATCTTGGAGCTAGAAGATCTGAGCGCAAGGTCAGGATATGGGTCCAACGGAGTAGCAGGGAACAGCCAGCTTGAGTGGCTGCCAGGCTGGGCATCAAGCCAAAGGGCCAAAGGGGTAGTCCAGCCCAGTGCTCTGGGACTTGGGCCGTGTTCTCTACTCATCACCCAGAGTGTACCTGCCATCTTGCCCTTATGATATCACTGGACTGTAATGCCTCCTTATGATCATCATTTTTTAATTTTATTTCAGACAACAAAACACTGTCAAGGATTTAGACTCAGGGAGAGCTGATGCCAGTAAAGCCATTTTGAAATAACTGCTTGCTGCAGAGAGAGCTGCGGTCCATTGGCATGGCTCAGCTAGGTGATGATATTGCCACCAACTGAAACCAGTGAGTTCATCAGTGTAACTATGCAGGAACAAGGAGGATGCACCAGCTCAAAGTGTTGTCTCTGTCCATCTGCCATGGGAACGGAGGAAATGGGATGGAAGTCTAGAGATGGAATTCTGATCTTGGTGATGTTCCTCAAACACCTTCCTCTCTTGTTCTGCCAGGTCCCTGCCTGGATCCCTTAAGTTACTAAGTGACATGCTAAGACAATGCTCACCACTTACTGAATTGGTCCCATAATGAGTCAACCACTGGGTTAATTTGGTTGCAGACATTTTCTCACTGATGTAGATGATTTTGTGCCCAATTTTAGATGAGGTTTCTAGAATGCAGAAAGGCTTTGTCACTGGCCAAAGTCACAAACAACAGACTCTGATGCCTAAGTCCTCTCTGTCTGCCTTCCCCGGCAGCCGCCCGCCTCAGTCCTTCCCCCAACCGTCCAGAGCTGGCATGAACCCTCACTCAGGGCATCCAGTAGAGCCCCAAAGCAGTCTCCCAGCCAGGTAGCATCAGGGAGGAGACATCTGCACCACAAAACAACAACAAACAAACAAACAACAAAGCAGACTTTCCCCACAAGGTGAACGAGGCGAGATAAGGAGCTCTAAAAGCCGCCCTATCGCTGCGTGACGATCTCCTTCTCTCCCCCTTGCTCCATGGCTCTCTTTTCTGTGGCCTTGTAACCTGGGCCCAGTACAGCTCTTGGGAACAAATTGTGAAGGAAGGAGACAAAACAAAGGAAAGATGATAAAAACTGCCGTGAAAGGTTAAATTCCCATGATTCTCTGTGGCTGTTTAATGGGTTTCTATGATATAAACAGACCTTTGGCTTTGCCTGCTGGGCAAGTGACCTCCAACTAAATGAGTTTAGACAGTGTTTCCTAATAAGAAATGTTCCTTTTTTCCATACTCCACAGAGTCCCCCCAGTATACAAAGACCCACACTCCCCCACAAACAGACAGATACTATCAGCTGTCCACACATGCCCCTGTGGCTGCATGACATGGTATGTCTGTCAAAATGTGCACAGCCCTTGCATTTGTTCACTTAACAAACGTTTACTGAAGTGGCTGTTCATTAGATGTATTGGACACAGAGGGGAAAAGACCTGGCCATTGTCCTTGAAATGCTCACAGTCCAGTGAGCAGAGAGGTGTTTTGACCTGATGAGGTAAGAGCTGGAGTAGAAACCCACAAAGAATTATGGAGGAGGGAATGTTTAGAATTTTCTGCAGAAATCAGAGAAGGTAACATGAGCTAAGACATTTGTCTCTTTAAATGACCTTGCTTTCTTCATCTGAAAAATAGGCTTAACAACAGTGCCTATCTCATAGAGCCAACATGAAAATGAAGCAGTGATGTAAGTAAACTAGGTACACAGTAAAGGCTAATTATGTTAGTCATTCAGATGAGTATTAGAAGCATTATAAAATGAGTCTCCAATTAGAGACACAAAGGGATATACCAGCTTATGTAATGATATTACTTATCATTCATTTACTAGAACCAAGTCCTGACTTTGGTGCTAGGGTAGTTTGGTTGTTAGGTGACAGCCTCCTACTGGCCAAATATGGAATTGCACCTCTACTCTATTAGCCATTGTTTAATTCCAGGAAGAAAGGAGAGCTGTGCACATGAGTTGTGAAGATGAATACTGGGAAACTCAAACCTGGAAGATGAATCCATGCAGCAATGGAGATAGCATGGGGAGATGATGAAAAGGATTGTGAAATGTCCTGTCCTTGAACGGGAGTTTGGTAGTCAATTATGGTTCTTAACACCTCAGAGCCCTGACAACTGCTGACATCTTCTCTATGTTTTCAAAGAAGTTTTTTGAGAATGATGTTTGCTCTTCCCAGGCAGTTTAAAAAAAATAAAATTCATTTCCCTGAAATTCACTTTGGAGTAACTTTGACCAGAAAATTGGTTCAACGAGCATTCATTATTACCCCCTTATCAGGAAAGCACAGTATATTCCAGAGTCCACAGGGGAAAAAATTCAGTATCTACAGTAGACATCCAATAGAACTTTCTGTGATGATGAAAATGTTCTGTAGCTGCTGCTCTGTCCAATATGGCAGCTACTAGCTACGTGCAGCTAATGAGCTCTTAGAGGTGGATAGGCTGAGTGAGGAAAAAAAATTAATTTAATTTGATTCAATGAAATTTAAATAGCTACATTTGACTAGTGGCTAGCATGTTGGACACCCCAGATCTGCTGGTCACAAACACTTTGCCTGGTCTATTCTAGAGTATCAGCATCTTCTACAAATCGGCCATATCCTGGGACAAAGTGTCCAAGGTGCAAACACTTGCCATGTCCTCTTATTCCTGCCCCCAACTCTCTACCCATCCCCACAGGGTCCACAAGTCAAGACATTCCCAAGTGTTCAGCCAGAGGTCTCATTAACCCTGAGGAGGAGATCCCTTTTGCTCCAGACAATTTCATCAGCTGCCTCAATCTACTCAAAGAATCCCATCCATTCACGATGTCTCTGAAAGCTCAGGATGACCCCAATGCTAAGATAATGTCTTCAGGACAAGAGGGGAGGCTGCTGGGCTTTCCACATGTTTGGGACCATTTTGTGCCCACTGGGCTGAGCGGCCAGTGGCAGCCTCATCACAATGCTCTGCTTTTCTCTTCGAAAAGGATTGGAGACACAGCCCTGGCTGGGCCTGTGTAATCCATTCATTTCCTTCCAAGCCAGGCTCTATAAGTTCATTCACAGAGGACGGGGAAAGGAAGCCGGGGAGGGAAGCAAACACACACACAGAAAACAAACAACACTCAGCAGCTCCCTGTTTGCGGGGTTAGTGTTGGGGAGAAGAGATGGGGGATGAGCCATGAGTGCTTGTCTGGGGGGTGACTGGGGGGGGGAAACCAGAGCTCCCACCATTGATTGCGGCTGCTCCCGTTCCCTCCAGAAGTCCCCGCCCTTGGCACGTGAGCCCTGGTCTTGGTGGACTCTTATCTCTCTCCACTCAGCTGGCTCCTTGGGAAAAGAGGCAATGTGTGAGGGAGGGCAGAGTGGCAGCAGGCAAAGACAGTACTGGCACATGGAGCCACTTCCTTGGAACTTCCTCCCACTGGCTGCCACATCTACACCATCACCAGACTCATGGGGCTCCCCTTGACTCAAGGAGCAGCCCAAGTCAGCTGAACCGCTCCCTAGGTCCAGCTACAGAATCAAAGGGCCAAGCATTTGGCTCCAGTGGGCGATTTGCATGTGATTTGCATACATCTGCATACCCTGCTCCAGAGGCCCTCAGTCAAAGGATGTGGAATGAAATAAAATAAATTAATTAGTGCAGCCTACCATAGCCCGATATGCAGGGCCAGACACTTGTAAGCGATGTAACTGATTCTTAAAGCAATGGATGTGGTGCAGGCTGGGGTGGGGAGAGAAGAGCTGGGGGTGAACAGGCTTCTCAGCAGGGGGTGGAGATGGGACAGCGCAGTCTCTGTCTGAACTGGAAGCTGGGCACTTTCCTTCTGCCCCAGCTCCTCCCTCACCCTCAGACACCCTAGAACCAAGCCTCTATGGACCCCTGCTCCTGTTTCCTGCATAGGGGTCTGACTCGGCACTGCCCTCTCTGGAGGCTACCTCTGTGGGGAGATCTCTTTCCTGGGTGTTGAGAACATTCAGTTTCAAACAAGAGTGAGGATAGTGGCTTCAGCAGTTGGGAAGACAATCAATGGCCACTGGTATTTTCCTGTCTCTAAGCACCTGCCCACCTTGCCCCCAATACCTGTTCCCAAGGGGTCTCCATGTTTTTCCCTGCCAGCGGGGCAGGTTTTCCACCACCCCTCACTCTGATCCCACATACGGGCAGTTGAGGGAGAGACGGGTCCCCTCTTCAGCAGTGAGCTGGAGTTAATTTCTCCCAGTTCTTCTGCCAGGTGCTAATGAGATGCTCACAGCGTGTGCCAGCCAAGCGGCTCCCATACCATGTAAATACGCCTCTTAGTGATTCAGTTCATGGCTCTATTTAACATATGCCTTGACTTTCTCTAGGCCGTGGATCTATCTAGAATAAAAACCTCATCTAAAGCTGGGGAACTGTGGGGTGCCCAATGTCAGGTTCACACCTGTGGGGCCCAGGCTGCTGGATTGCTGAGTGGAGGGCCCCAGAGCAGATTCTAAGTGTGAGGGACCACCATGCTAAGATGGAGAACAATGATTCTGCTTAAAAGGAGCCCAGTTCACAGTCAATGAAACTGCAGTGACCAGCCAATGATGATGCAAACAATGAAAAACAATGCAACTCTGAAGGAACACCAAGAACTGGACGGTTCATAGCAAGACCAAACCTCGAACAAGAAGGTGACAGAGGAGAGCAATTCTGAGTCAGGTCGTGACTGCTGAGTGTGCCCAGCAGCTCCTCCGGCGCTGGGTGTCCATGCACACGAGGTGGGTGTGGACGTAGTTTGAAGGAGCGAAGGGACCAGTATTAGATGCTCGTCAACCAAACGGTGCCCTCCTCCCCTCCACCCACCTTGCAGCTCTCCGCTCCTGCCGCCTCTCCTCCACGCTCCATCGGTTCCAGCCGGAGCCCCTCCCTTGTCTGTGTCGCCCACTGGTTTCACCCGAAGAAAGGGCAGTACAGCTTACAAATGCTTCAAAAGTGTTTTAGATCAGGGATCGGCAAACAGTGGCCGGTGGACCAAATCAGACTATTGTCTGTTTTTGTATGGCTGTGAGCTAAGAAAATAAAAAAGATTTTGTGACACATAAAAATTATGTGCAATGCAAGTCCTGTGCCCATGAATAAAGTTTGGTTGGCACCTAGCCATGCCCTCTCATGGACACATTGTCTGTAGCTGCTTCTGCGCTACAACACGTGGGCTGGGTGGTTGCCCAGAGACCATATGGTCCCTGGAGAGGGAAATATTTACTATTTGGGCCTCACCGAAAAATTTTGCCAGTCCCTGATTTAGATCATGGAAGGGGAACACGTCACCTAGTCCACTCCCAACACGGCAGGACCCAGCTTTGTGCAAACTTGACCTTGGCACTGGAGAAAGTCAATGCCAGCTGGACCTTCTCCTGAATCCACCTCCCCTGTGACACAGGGAGACCAGGCTGGGCCCCAGTCTGGATCCACGAGATTTGTAACAATGGATGGAAAGGTCAACACTTGTGCCCAAGACCCAAACTGGTCCTCCAAATGTCAACACGCGGGCCTGGGCAGGTGGCATCCTCCTCAGAGCTAAACTTAGGGTACCAGACCCCAGGATGGTCCTAAATATTATTGAATGAAGAGGCAGATGATTTCTGTGACTTGATTTAAAAGAAGGCAGGGGAGTCACCCTGTTCTCTCTCCCCTGCCAAAAACATTACCCAAAGCGTCTCGCCTGAAAGTGCCTCCTTTGGCATTTCTCAGCTGCGACACTAGGCTCATGGTGTCCTTAGTAACACACACTTTGATATTAATGGGGTTTCCTGAGCATGTGGAATATTAGCGACACAAAGGAGGTCGAATGAGATACAACCTCAGGGCAGAAGAGAAGACCTGCGGGAAAATGGCCGCTGAGGAGGGCAGGGATGGGGACCGGCGGGAGGCCAGGGCAGTGCAGGACTAGGGCTGAGGACGCGGCCCAGCTGGCGACGGCGACTTACCCGGTACCACACGATCTCGCGCATGCGGCCATCTGTCTTGAAGTTACACTTCAAGGTCACAGCGTCACCAGCCACCACAGGCGGGAGGGGCTCAATGTTGACAGTCAGGTAGCCTATGGGAGAAAGGAGAAGGGGGAGGTGAGGCCGAGAACTGACTGGGAGGGTTGGTGAGGCTGTGGGGGCGGGGAGGGAGCGGACACAGCTGCAGGGGCCACCGTTGCCTGTGACCGCGGGTCTGGGCCGTCCATCTCCCTCGTCTTGGTTCTCCTGACGTCTCCCTGTCTGGCACTTCCTTGGCCCCCAGAGATCTCTCCGATCCTGAGAACACTTCTTGGGATGAATGTGCAAGTAGGACCCGCAGGCACCCAAAGGGAGTGCCTTAATGATGTCCCAGGCCCTGCACCTCCACCCCTCCTTTTCAAGAGTGGCGGTACGCATAGGTAGGGAGCTCTGCAGGAAATGAGCATAAGAAATGCATTGAACCTCGTGTTTCCTAACTGGTCTGACCAGCGGTCCCTTAGCCCTCCAACATCCTTGCAGCCAGCATCCCATGAAACCCACGCCGGAAGATGGTGTTCTGGGAGCACAGAATCCTCCATCTGCAGCCTCAAAACCCAATTACTACTGCTGAAAACTGAGAAACTGGCCTGAACCCCTAAATCGCTCTTCACACACATGCTGAATCCAGAGGGAGAGGCAGTTCTGGCCTGAGGCCGTGGTCGTGGAGGGTGATCGTGGGCTGATGGTCTGGGAAGGAGTCAACACTAGATGGGCCTTCTCACCCACAAGCTGCCCCCAGGAACCCCAGTCCGGTGCCCAGAAACTGGGGCTCTTACCCCAGAAGCCACACGTGGACACACTGCAGACTCCTCACTCCAGCCCAGCCTCATGAGGCTTCTGACCCACTCGTCTACCTCCCCGAGGGCCGGACGCCCACTCCAGCCCGGTGGGGCCCCCATTCTTGGGCTGGTGGTCCAGGTTCATCTGATCGACTTCCTGCCACTGATGTCCAGCCATTGATCTACTGGATCAATCCAGTCTGATCACCTTAATGACAAAACTGGCCAAGATGGGTTCAGGGATTTCAATTGTGCAGACAACCTGAACGGATCAAGCCCAGGGGCCTGACCCCTGCCTGGAACTTAATGGCTACAACATTCAGGAAAAAAAAAAAAAGAATCGACCTCAAGAGGATCAGTTTGGAAGCTGGATGTCCAAGTTGAGACTTCTGTGCGGTCCCAATGCCTAGGGTGAGGGGTGTGTGCAGGGCTCCCACCTGGAGGCCAGGTTCCCAGAGACCTCAAGTCCGAGTGGTTCAAGAAGTATCCATCTCCTGTCTTCCCCTTTCCTATTTCACTCCACCCCAAACTTCACTCCCACTGGGGCTGGGTTGCGGACAGAGTCACAGCTCCACCACGTTCAGTGTACTGACGAAGCTGGGAGACACCTGCCCAGCCTGGATGATCAGGGATGTCCCCAAGCCTGCTGGGCTCCAAACCATGACAAACAGGGGGGATGGACCCCAATGACACAGTGCTCTGGGCAAGCCAAGCCTACATGTGAAACAGTAATAGCAGCTTACATTTCCATTGCACCTACTATGTCTGAGAGCTTAACACATCCCCACCTATTTAATTGTCACCACATCCTAGGGGAGAGGAGCTAGCATGATACCCACTTTCCACTGGGAAACAGAGGCAAAGTAACCTGCCAGGGCCACACAGCTATAAGTGATAGAGCTGGGATTCTAAGCCAGACTTCTGGTTCTGTCATTACCAGGAAGTGATATGCAGCCTCTCCGATGACAGAAGTGGTGAAGAAAGGGCCAGTAAGAATTTTCACACCCAGCCCTGGGGAGCAGAGGGGTGTGTTTCTCTAGGGCAGTGGCAAGAGTCCAGGACCTGGCCCTACGTCCTACCATCCCCAACCTTGGGTTGATCACCTGGCGGACCTGTCCAATGGGGCCTCCTTCCCTTGGGGGGGAGGGTGTCTCACTTTTGAAATTATAGATAAGACTTGAGCATCACCAGTCTGGATGAATGACAAGCTCAAGACCAGACGAGTATGCATGGGGGCCTGGGAGGGGTGGAGGTGTCAGCTGCAGTGGCACCATTTGTTGGAAAGCCATGAGGGAATTGCAGGTGGGAGTCTGGAGGGGCCTTTATGGGGGGAGGGGTTGAGGGTGATTGAAGCCCAGGTGGTGGGATGAAGAACATCAATCAGCACAGCAGATGTCTTGGGAACAGGAGCCACAGGGCTGCCAAGGTGAGCAGAGGCCAGCGCTGTAAGGCAGAGAGAGGCAGACAGGCCCTTGGCAGGGGAAGAGAACTAGAAGGTGGGTACGTGAATGGGGTAATCTTGACACCCTCAGCTGAATTGTAGAGAGGAGCCAGCTTCCTATAGATGTTTTCAGCAAACCAGTTTCTCTCATCACCTGAGCACGAGGAATATCAGATTAAAGGAAATTAAAAGTGTTCCTTCCCTCCTAGACTTCACTGACCTTCCTCTCCTTCCTTCTCCCAATCTTGTTTTAGTTTGTGAAGAAATATTTATCGAGGATATCTCATGGGGCTGAGCTTCCAGTGGGGAAGGTGCGGTCATGTCCGCAAACTACGGGGAAATGCATCGGGTGGCAAAGGTGAAATGAGAGGAATGAATCAGGGAAAAGCAATAAAGGAGTCATGGGGAAGGGTGATACTGGACAGGGTGTTAGGAGACCCCTCTTAGGGGGCCAAAATAAAGGCAATTATGAGCCATGTGGATGTCCAGGAAAGAATATTCCAGAGAGAAGGAAGGCACCACATGTGCAAAGGCCCTGAAATGGAGTCTGCTCAGAGCACCCCAGCACTGCAAAACCTGGGCCATGGTGGGAACGCTTTCTGTGACATTTACACTCTGGAGCCCACCTTAGGCTGAGCGCCTTGAGGACTAGAACTGGACCAGTGTGCAGAATTAAAAGGTTCGCTCTCTCCACTGCACAGCCCAGTCTCCACTGTCTCCCGCATCCAGGCCCTGCTTGAGTCCCTGAGGGTGTGAACTCCAGTGGGATGTCCTGGAAATGAGCTCTCCCTGAGCTAGCAGAAACCAGAGAGCAAAGCCATCTGTACAGATTTGAAGTGAAGCAGCTACCCAAAATATGCTACCCACAGGTGAAGCCAGTCCTTTCACCCACCGTGAATGGCCAAGGAATGTAACATTGGGCTGCCAGCCTTAGCAACCCCCCAGTGCATTCTCCGGAAAGGAAGCGATTAAACCCCAGCATTGTCTTCCTCTGGGCACAGATGGCATCAACCAAACTTTAGGTCAAAATAACTTAGGACAAGAAGCCCCCACCAAGAATAATTACATTTTTAATGTCATTGACTCACTGTTCTTACCTATGTAAACTAAATTCAAACTTGTGATGGTTGGATCAGTTGTCCCAGCATAAAATCTGTCAGACAGAGTCCCAGGTTTGAATCCTCACTTTGACTCATAAACTCTTTGTCTAACTATCATTGCAACTTTTATTCCAGTTACGAGAAGCAGAGATTAGAAATGTCTCTCCAAGCTGAGGCACAAGTGACTGTCTCCCATGCCTGAGGGCCCCTGACATGGCATTCCAGAGGGTGGGGGCAGGTCTCTGTTCTTCTCAGGCCACTGGGAGCTGATAGAGCGGACTCCAGGCCCCAGGCAGACCGGAGACTGGGCTCCAAGGATTGAAATCTCCCTCCCTGGGCGCAGGGCACTTTGTAGCTTCCCTTGCTCTTTTGCTCCCATTTTCCACTGGCTCTTACTACAACATGTGCGGCCTGGTGATTTGGCATTGCTGCGTAAGCCACGCTGGAGTGTGAGTGTCTGTTTGCACATCTGTGTCTCCTTCTGGATGCGAGTGCCATTAATATCAGTGAAGTATTCAAATAATACAACAAGTGCTGCTTTCTGAGCTTTCCTATGTGCAGGCAATTTTGATTCTACTCCACCCGGTGGAATTGCGGATCAGAGAGAAGTGCCTTGCTCCATGCAGCATTGATGTAAGCAGCAAAGCTGGGATTCAAACCCAGATCTGTTAGATTTCAAAGCCAACCTCTTTCTATCACCTCTTGGTACCAGCTGGAGCAGGCATGTGACTTGCTGAGGTAATGTGGGGTTCTGTGGTGAGGCCCCAATTCAACGTTCTACTGATGGCATCTTTGTTGACCTATCAAGAGGGCCGAGGCTGGGGCTGGAAGGGCAGGCCTGGAACTACATGCTGAGCAATGGCGAGATCTGGGAATGGGACCAGGCCACTGTGAGGGGGGGCAGACAGAAGGAGAGGGGAACAAGCCTGACAATGAGCTCTGGGCTCCTGGACCCTCTCTATGCCGGGCCAGGACAGGCCTCTAAGCCTTGTGGGCTCTAAGCCTTGAATCAGAGGCAGGATCACTAGCAGGGGAGGGAGGGAGGAGGTGATCTCCTGACAGATGTGTCGCTGATTGCAACAAGGCCGAGCAGGAAGTGGACCGCAGGTGAGAAATGGCCTTCCCAGATAGGTACAAGGAGAACAAATAGTAGGGTTCATAGTCAAGGGGGTGTTTGCAAAAGAAAAACACAGGGAGAGTTCTCCAGGCCTGAGTAATAGTTCATAGTTCACAAAATTCCATCATCTGCCTAATACTCAGCACTGGCGCTCTCTCTCTTTCTATAAATCCCCTCCCTGGCTTTCCTCACTCTCCTACCCACATGCTTCCAACAAATTTGAAGTCAGGTTCAAGTTCCTTACTCTGCTGCTCAGTAGAAGTTACATGATCTCTGTGGGTGTGGCTGCGTTATGTGACTGCTGTGGGACTCAGCTTCCCTATGTGCAATGTGGAGGTGGGAACCATCACAGGGTCCAGGATGGGGAAGGATGTTAGAGGGTCCTGCTCACAGGTGGGGGCCCCTGAGCAGAGTGAGCAGGTGCCACACATCCCAGCCCCCAGCCCTTACTGCTTCCCACTTTCCACTATCCAGCCAGGGAAGGATGTTCTGGGACAGAGATGGGAAGAATGGGAATGACATCTGGAAGCTGGTCGGGGAGTAGAAGCAGATTCAGAGACATCCCATAGGGCTGGGACCAAAGCCAAGAGACTCACGTGGGGTCTTCTCACCCTCCCCCCACCAAAGCAGGGGACATGAAATCAGACAGAGGAGATCCAAGAAGTCCCCCAGCTGCCAGGACCCTGACAAAAGATGGCTCTGAATGGACGCAGGTCCATTCCTCCCCATACCAAACTCTGGGCATGTGGGCAGGGGCAGCTGAACAGTCGGGGGTGGGAGACAGGCTCACCCACCCGTATGGAGGCAAAGAGTACAGGAAAGGGCACAGGAGACAAGAGTTCTGGTTTCAGATCCGCTGCCGACCAGCTGTGAGACCCCAGGTAGGTTATACCCCTCTCTCTGGGCCTCAGTTTCCTGACTGTAAATTGAGGGGTGAACTGAATTTTTCAGACCTTCAGAGTCCAATCATTCCCAGGTTAGATGTTAACTGAGCCTAAACTTGGGTCTCAACAAGTGGCCAGAAGGAGAAGCCACTCTGCCAATTTGTTCCTGGTACAACTTAATGCGTTTCTGAGAAATGAATCCACCAATTAATCAGCCACCAGCTAAAGATGGAGCTCTGTCTTTCTTGGTATTAAATTTGCCACCAATCAGCCTCAACGCACGACCCCCCCCCCCAAGAGCGCTATCAAGAAGCAGAATCGGTAGTGGAGACTGATTCATCTTAACTAAGCAGTTCATTATCCCGCATGGCGCCATCACTCTCCTCTCTATCTCTGACAGCATTTACACCACTCCTGTTAAGATACATTTAGCAAAATCGCAGGCAATATTTAGGAAACAGGCATCCTCCCGATGAGGCGATGATAAATATCTCCTCTATCTGGAAACTCCCCTTGCAATATTCCAGCACAGCTCACATCCACTTTCCCAGCTCAGAGAGGATGCTCTGAGAGGACCGGCTCATGTCTAGCTCAAAAGGTGAAGAGGGAGTCAACAAAATCATCCAGGAGAGGGATACAGATCTGCCTTGATACAGTCAAGAGGGACATAAATTGCTTTAGGGTGACCAGATGTCCCAGCCTGCCCAGGACCAGGGTCTCCTGGATTAAGAGTTTGCAGTGCTATAACTAGGATTGGTTACCCTAGTCTTGGGTGACACCCCTAAGGCCATAGGTAGTCTTGGGTAAATCACTTAAACCTCTTCAATATAAAAAAAAAGAAGAGTAATCATATCTCCCTAGACCAACTGTAAGGACTAGTGAGATTACATGCTAACTTCCTCTCTGGTGCTCAGCTCCTTGTGGGTACTCAGTAGGTGGTGGTGGTGGTTGAAGAAGTGGCCTGTGAGATCAGGATCTGGCATGGACATGCATCTGTGCATGTCCCACAGTACACTCTACTAGCAGTCAGAGTGGTTTCTCTAAAGCGCACACCCTGATTTGCTCAAAGGCCTTCAGAGCCTCCCATTACTTCATAGACAAAGTTGCAAATCGTCCATGATGTGGCCCATGCCTACCTCTCTAGCCCTCTGGGCACCTGTCAGCCCTCACTCCTCATCCATGTCCTGCTGCCTCTGCTCTCCCTCGCACGTGGCTTTCTCTCTCACCTCTGTGTGTTTCAATCTTTGTCTGTCCTGTTGTTCAGACTGGGTCATTTCTATTGATCTGTCTTTGAGTTCACTGATGCTTTCCTCTACTGCCTCTATTTTGCTACTAAGTTAATCCAGTGAGTATTTTATTTCAGTTATTGTATTTTTCAGTTCTAAAATTTCCATCTGGTTCTTATTTTTATCTTTTTTGTCTTCACTGAGTCTGTCTACTTTAAGATTTGTTTCAAGACTATTTGTGACGCTTGTCCAAGCATTTTTATAATAGCCACTTTAAAGTCCTTGTCAGATGATTCCACATAGCTGTCATCTCATCATTGGAGTCTATTGATTGTCTTTCCCCTGTGAATTGAGATTTTCATGATTCTTTATATGTCAAGTGATTTTAGTTTGTGGTCTGGACATTTTAAGAATTCCTTTATGAGACTCTAGGTCTTGCTTATATGAATTCTTTCAGTAGGACTACAAATTCTGGTGTTCCTCCTCAAACTGCCTGCTAATATTTAGGTTTTAGATTTTTTAACCTGTCCAGCCATCTGTCCAGGTCTCAAGAGTCAGATTAATGGGAGGTAAGTGGAGCCTGGTCTGTGTTCCATACACCACAACCAGAGGTCCCTAACCCTTTTTTTTTTTAAATCATTGCTTTAGCCCTAGAAACTATCAATAGGATAGCATCTGGAATTTCAATAGAAGTTCAATAAATATATATTGAATGAATGGAAAAATGAGCCAATGTGATCAGTATTTGGCAATTTTCAGAGGATATCTGTAATTATTATCTCACTGATCACCATTGTCCCCATTTTAGAAATGCAGCAATACAGAATGGCTTACCCAAGTTCACAGATCCATGCTTGGTGGGCAGACCCTCTGGTTCTGAATCTGGTACTTTTAACCTTCCCTGAGTAACTTTCTGCTAATTGCTTCCAAATTGAGATGTTGAAACAGGCTGGGAAAAGGGTTAGGTGCCCAGAAGTACACAAGCAATCTTGGAGTGCAGTGGGATCAGATACCAGCTTAAACCAACATGACATAACAGAGGCAGCAGGATGATGATGGCCAAGGACATTGACAAGTTCAAAGGCAGTGGTGGTAGGTAAAGAAGTAACTAAGTTGCTAGGAGGACCAGGAAGATGTGTCAGAGAGACCTGGAGGTTGGCTTTGGCCCATCACATCCCTGACATAGTGTCCTGACCCCAATTCTGGACAGTTACGTTGGCTCAGAAGTTCCTGTCTTCTGCCACTCAGGGCATCACTTGTTGGTACAAAGTAACTAGAGAAGTATCAAAAGCAGTGGACTCCAGCTTTCTATCGGAGGGCAGGGGCTGGGCCACCCATCAGACTAGGAGGTCCCTCAGGGCAGGAACACCTTCTGGAACACCTTCTACACCTGGGAGAGCAGAAGTGGTACCAGGCCTCAAGGCCCTTCTCCCCTGGGACCTGGACCACACCAATTCTTGAGCTGGGGCAGAGAGAGGGCTTGGGCGGTGGCAGTAACTCCACCAGCTGGATTTAAGACCTTGCTGGGGTGAAACGTGGGAGTTGGGGTCACATAAATTCTCATGCCACCTTCCCCCTTCAGTGGGTCTGGATTTATCCCCACATGATAACAGGAGCTTCATGGACCACCACTCATGAAGAAAAGAGGTCACCCCATCTCATGAAGACAAATACCATAGTGTGGCACTGATGACAGCCTCCCTGGGCTCCCCGCGCTGCCTAATTACTGTCGTAATAAATATTATTACAACAAACCAATTACTGCAACCATATTGCTCAGGCAGGTACAGAGGGTTCTGTGAAATACACCCTTCCATGCTGAGCTAACAGGTGCTCCCAGCCATCGCCTCCTTGTTAGTAGAAAGTGGGGTGAGAGGTGGGGCAAAGGCTGGAGGGGGGCCTTTTAAGAAAAGAAAGCTTCTGAGCAAAGAGGAGGAAGCTTACAGCTCATCTGTCTCTAAGATGGATCAATTCTTCCTTTCAAGTAGCTCTCAGAACTGTCTCTGACTCACGCCCATCTGGCCTTGGTGTGGGGTTTTTCACACCCACCCCCAGAACGCTGCCCAGCCAGCGTGCTGATCTCTTTACCTTCCAGCCTGTTCTTCTAATGCACCCACCACACTGGAGTTGCAATGATCGTTCTAAAATGCAAATATGATGATGCCACCCACCTCTCTGGTTAATGCCATTCAATTTCCCCACCCCATTGCCTTCCAATTCAGGATCAAGTTCAGACTCTGTCATGGCCAACTGGGCCCCTAATGATCTTGCCTCTCTCGGCCTCTCCAACTCAATCAGTCTCGCACTGGGTTTGTGCCACCTTGCAGTCCCACTGCCAGCCTTTCCAGACCTCATGCTTTTCACCTGAGCCATTCTCTCTTCTCAGAATGCCCTTGTCCTCTGAGTTCATCGGGGGAAAGTTGTAGAGGTGGTGCCAGGTTCAATGCAATAGCTCCGTCCTCCCTGATTTATATGAACCTGATAGCCCCTCTTCCGAGCTCACAGTTCCTGTAAACCCCTCAGCCACAGTCCTTTCTATTGTACAGTCCCTTGGCATCTGGTTCTTTGTGTTTCTCCACCATCTGTTTTGAAGCATCTTAAGGTCAGGGACTGGTGTGCATCTCCTGTTCCCTGCATAGACTGGCACATTGTGGGTGCTCAGCCAGTGCACTGTACAAATGAGTGAACCGACACACACATATTACATGTGATGGAGCCTGGTGCCTGTGGAGCCCTGGACCAACATGGAGTATGCTGCAGCCCCGCACACCGATGCCACATTCCAGCCCCAAATCCTTTGTCTCCTGACTGTCTTCGAGGTGAAGTGCAAACCCCTTCCCTTCATACTCATGCCTGTCACCTCCTCCCATCATCCTTTTTCCTCTGCCTTTTGCCTGCTGAGCCTGAATTACCTCAAAGTTACCCAAATGTGCCAGGCTTCGTCTGTCTACCGGATGTACTTTCCTTCTGCCCAGAACACCTACCCTCACTTTACCTCCATCACTTTGCTAACCCTTCAGAACTTAACTTAAATATTGTTTACTCTAGAGGCTCTCCCGACACACCCCAACTTCACCCACGCCCAGCTCCCCCAGATATGGGTTAAGTGCTCCTCTCATGGAATCTACTGTCCCCCTAACCCCTTGCTGGGCGACACCTTGCTTTACCCAATGTCTCCCACCACCGTGAACTGGGTGAGACCTGAAGGCCCAAAAGCACGTCTTGGTTACCGCATTCTTGGTGCTTAGTGTGTTGCAGGCCACACTGCTGGCATTCGTGACATAATGAATGAATGAATGAATGAATGAATGAATGAATGAATCAATCAATCAATCTGTGAATGAAAAAGTAGTCTACAGGTATCTTCAACTGGCCTAGCCTTGGCCATAAATCCAGTTCTGTTGGGGGAAGCTTTTTGCCTTATTGGGCAATGGTTTTCCCAAGCCAAATTTGGGCCATGAAAGACTATCTAGAGGGAGAGGCCCCACCCTCAGGTTCCTGGCTCTTCCCTCCCCCAGCTCAGCCCTGACCCCTCAGAGACCTCAGCATTTGCAGCTTTTGCAAGTCTGCTGTTTGGGGACATCAGGCCCCCTGTCTTGACCTCTCAGGCACTCAGGCTCTTCTGAAATATTCCCCCTCTATGATCTCCAGCCAGCTAATCAAATTCCCCTCTGTCAGAGGCAATAAATGCTCAAAAGCCTCATAGTATTAATGTATTATTCATAACATATGTATTATTTATCATTAGTTTGTTTATTTATTATTAATTTGCATTTCATTATTGATAATGATGTGGTTATACTATTAATAAAAAGGCTTGAGAAGACTGCTCTGCGGCCCTTTGCAGACACCTGGAGCTCCTCCAGTTCCCGGGAGAGACACTGTGGTCATGCCTCTCCCCATTTTATGGATGGGAGACACTGAGGCTAGAGAAGGGCAGGGCTGTGTAGCTCGTCCTCTTGCCTCTGAGACACCTGCGAAGGAAGGTGATGGGACTGAGGCAAGCTGGTCTTGGGCTGACATCAGGGCCAAGGACACTGGTTCCTGTAGGGTGCTGCTGTGGGGCCTGCTAGCCAGGTATCCATCTGGAATGCATCTTGTTCTTCTGCCGCCCTGGTCCTTTCACCCCAGCTCACAGTGAGGTCCAAAGCAATAGTCATTCTGCCTTGTGCATAGTGCCTGCCCTGCGCGACATGTGTGCTCCCCAAACTCACACAGATGCCTGTGCAACCCCAGACCCCACTTCCTCCTCCCAGGTCCTCAGTTTGTATCAGGCTACTGTGGTCATGTGACCAAATTCTGGCCCTGGGAGCCTCCCCTGAAGTCCTCCATACCCTCTCCCCAATCGGGGTCTGGATGGTGAGAGCCCCAAGGACCCAGAGGAGGGTGGAGCCATGAGATGGAAAGAACCTGGGTGTTTGAATGGCAGTGTGAAGCACTGTCCCCCCACAGCCCCCGATGGACAGTGATATGAAGAGAAACAAATGTGATTGTGTCAAGCCGCTCGGATCTTTGAGTGCTTTGTTTTACCAGTTATTCTAGTACATTCCACGAATGTACTGCACATGGGAGGTGCTCAGTAGGTTGGTTCTTAGTGGGAAAAAGAGTGAAGAAGTAGATGAATAAGTAAATAAATAGGCCCAGTTACTTGGTCACTGAGTTGGATCCCAAACCACAGTCCCCATCACAGAATAGGGGGGAAGCGACTGTCAGGATATCAAAATGTCACACTTTTGCTTGGGTAAATTGAGACCCAGAGAAGGGAAGGGTCTTGGCCACGGTCACAGGACAGAAGCATAGTCCTGGGGCCCTTCAACCACATCATTGTCTTCTCTCCAACTGTTATTCATTTGCAGCCACTCTCTGGAACTTTCTCTGTCCTTTAGTATGGGTGAGGGGAAGCACAAGTTCGTTATACCACGGGTCAGTTTGGCACCCAAAGAACAGCTGGAACTGCTGAGAGGAGGGGAAACAAGAGACCAGTGTGATGCCAGATGTTGGGGAGAAGCCCTGGCTGGAGAGCTGTCTTTGTAGCGCCCACTCGGGGTCAAGCCTACCCAGCCAGGGACGGACATGCAGCCTTGGGCAGTGGCAGGGAGTAGAGGAAACAGCCCCAGATCTTGAAGTCCAAGGTCTGGCCTCCTTCAGCCATATAGACACAGGGGCCAAGTCCCTCTCCCTCCCTGGGCCTCAGTCGCCTCATTTGTAAAAGGGGCTCGTGATGCTTATTTCACAGGACAATGGTGATGATCAGATGAGAAGATAGGAAGGAAAATGATCTGAAAAGCATCACTGAGAAAGTTGACTCCTTCGTATGGCGGGATCATCAGACCTTGGTGCTGAAGGTTATGACTTGGGGCTTTGGAGCCAGACAGACCTGGGAACAATTCTCACTGCACAGGCCAGCCCTGGGTAAGTCATTCTACTGCTCTGTGCCTCAGTTTCCCCCTGCCAAATGGGAAGAATTATGCTTCTTATTTAGGACTGGGTGGGTGGAGAAGGAGCATGTAGAAGAGGGGCTGGGGCAAGGGGCCTGCATTCAGAGATGGTGCTGGCAGGGGTTCTTGTGATCCCTTCTGCCTCGGCCACCCCACTTCCTGCCCTCCATCCTGTCCACACACAAGGCTGCTCTGAAGAAGTTACTAGAAAGCTTTGGGGTTGGTGGCCCATTTTTTAATAGGCCTCAGGAGCACAGAGGCCGAGAGGTCGCTTGTCCATGCTGTTTCGTTTTCTCTATGGGGATTTTGGAAGCCAACCCCATCAAGGGTCTGGAAACATCTTCCAACACCTCTCAGAGCCAGGAGGACAGATTCGTGAGCAACAGGGATGTTTCTCTGACTTAGAATAAAATTTAAAATATAGATGATAGGTTATTAAGGAATATTTTAGAAGAAAAATAGTTATTACTCAAGGAACACAGTCTAAGCTAGGTTATAAACTGGTCTTAATAAGTAAAACGAGGCAACTTAATGAAAAAAATTACAATTTAAAATAGGACCACATTAAATAATAATGCCTCATAAACACACAAGTCCTTTCACATATAAGAATTAATTGCAGGGCTCAGAAGCTAAAGGCACAATAAGGGGATCCTTAATTTTTTGGTCTTTTATTTTTCTCTCCCAAGAAGGCAAGCTGGATTAGACTAGATTTCCTCACTCTGGCACATAAAGGCCTGAAAATTTGCAAAGGGAATTTGTGCAGTAACAATTCTGTTTCCTTCAACCTATTATTTGAAGTGATGGTCTGAATGAAGTGTGCCTCTGCTCTCGATCTGTATCACTTTTAAATAAACTCAAGTGACAAGCGTTTTCA
The DNA here is from genome assembly GCA_004024925.1 of Scalopus aquaticus. Taxonomy (NCBI): domain Eukaryota; kingdom Metazoa; phylum Chordata; class Mammalia; order Eulipotyphla; family Talpidae; genus Scalopus; species Scalopus aquaticus. The sequence continues at coordinate 110,739 of PVIJ01001908.1, forward strand.
CCAAGGAATTAGGGAACCGACTCATTTTGCAGAATCAAAGGCCCGGAGTTAGACTCCTCAACGTGGCAGCTGGGCATCCAGGCTGGATACAGATGTGCCTGCCCAGACACTGCCGTGAGAAACAGTCCTACAGAGTGGTTGTCGACAGGGCCAATTCTGCACCCGAAGAACCTTGGCCATGGCGGGGGGCACTGTGGGTTGTCACAACGAGTGGTGATGGTGCAAGCGGCATCTCTTGGGTAGAGGCCGGGGGTGCTGCTAGACATCCCACATGCACAGAACAGCCCCCGGACTAAGAATTGTCCAGCCCCAGATGTCAATCATGCCTGGATGGGGAAACATGCCCCATTCAGGAGAAGGAGAGCAAACTTCGGGAAGGTGTAAGTGTGTACTTTGGAGTTCACACAGGGAGCAAAGTTCCGAATACCAGGGCCAGCCAGTGAAGCAGGGGGTGGAAGTGCTGAAAAATTCCCCCTCAACTTCCACGCAGCCCCAGCATTCCTAACTTTCGCCTTCACTTTGTTACCACGAAAACGGACTTACCCACTCCATCAGAACATCCTCCTGCCTTCCGGAACCTATTTTGATTTGTGACTTGAGCATCCTAGGAGAAGTTCTTTCACGGTCACCCCTGGCAGAACGTGCTGTCTCTGTAAAGCCCAGGAGTCCTGGCTGACAAAGGAGAGACTCTCCGGCGCGCCCTTCTCCCAGGGGAGCACTCAGCACTGTCCTCCTTGCTAATCTCCCTCCTGCCTTGCAGGAGAAACAACCTGGTCTTCATATTAATACTTTAGTAAATGCACACATCCCGCAAGATAAACATCGGCCTATTACAGTTGTTTAGCAACAGAGAGTGCCTGCGTTTCACCCAAGGCTATTGGGGTCTGACTTGCTTACCACCGAGCCATGGTACAGACTGTAGACATGTTACTGAATAGAGGGGTGAGTTGGGGAGCCAGTGGACTGCAGTGGGGTGAACTAGAGGTATTTTATTCCCACCCTTCAGGCTCAAGGCTTCCTAATAAAGACACAAAGGTGTGGGCCTCTAGGCAAGGGTTGCTATGACCACCGGGGGCCAGTTTGTCACACGAGGCAAAGAATTTAGGAACAGGGACAAGCACATCAATAGCCAAGAACCAAGTTCAAGTTATGATAAGATAGTGAGCCTACTGTGTGCAAATTATCAGGGCAGCCCCTGGGCCAGACCAGTTGGCTGTTCTGATAGGAAAGAGCTCGAGGCAGGCCATGAAAACAGGTTGGATTTTCACTCTGCTACTCCCTAATGCTGTGCTATTAGAACATGAAGCTTCAATCTTTTTATCTATTAAGTAGGAATCCTGGTGCCTGCCTCCCAGGGTTGGAGATAATAGACGTACAGACTAATGTATCGCTCAACACGCGGTGCAGGCTACTGCTGTTGGAATGATTTTATTCCTTTTTATAGGTAAAATTTATAGTAAAATGCACAAATCTCAAGTGAACAAGTCGATGAAGTTTTACATATCACACATTGATGTAACCATCAGCCGGATCAATAAACAGAACATTCCCAGCATCCCAGAAAATTCCCTCATGCCCTCACCAGTCATGTCCCACAACCCCAAGGATAAACTGTTCCAGCTTCTCCATGAGAGCCTAGCATTGCTTCTTCTTGACTCTCATATAAATAGAATCATGCTGGGTCTCCCTGGTGGCTAGGGGCTAAGTCTCAGCACTACCACTGCAAAGGCCCCCCCTTGATGGCCTGAGTTCGATCCCTGGCCAGCTCACCCACATGGCACAGCAGACCTCTCCTGTCTCGCCCACCACTCCCCTCAGCAGTGTCTTTCAGTGTATCCACCTGTTGTTTCCCAATCTGTCTCTGGTGAATCCTCTCACCCCCCTACATCTCTGGCTTGCACCCCAGTTCTTCTATGCAAAGACAAAATCTTTAAAGAAAGAAAATAAATAGAATCATGCCAATGTGCCCTTTGGTATCTGCCTACTTTTCTCAACCCCAGGTTTTTGACCTTCCTCTATGTGCAACATTTATTAGTACTTTACGCTTTTTAGAAATGTTTCCTAGGTAGTATTCAGTTGTATGAAACACTGCAATTCATTGCGCCATTCTACCACTGAGGGAAAATGGGATCCAGTCTGGATATTATGAGTAAAGTCTATTGTCACTGAAGTATTAGCCTAGCTCCAATGGACAACTGGTTGACTATTCTCTTCCCAAGGGCACTGGTCATTGCTCTTGGCCTGGTCCAGGCTCGGGTGGGGCAGGGGCCTCTGCTGGGTTATGAGAAAAACAAAGGTTGCCTTCAGCAGGCGCCCCCATCCCCAGACCGCTGGGACCCTGTCCTTCGTCCCAGGGGCACTCTGGGCCTCCCTTAGGATGCTGACCACAAATTTGCCTTATGTACTGGCCACGTAGAAGCATCTGTGGTGAATGCTCTTCTCTCATGTCTCCTGGGGGCATATCAAAGCCAGTCCCTGACACCTCCCAAAATATATGACATTTGAGCCAGCTTTGTTTTTGCCATATGTTCTTCTGTATCCGGTGAGGCCAGAGTCCCTACTTTCCAGGGAGAGAGCCTAAAGCACACTGATTCATGCAGCTGTTTTCTTACTGGACAAATATTTATGAAACACCTGATCGTTTCCGGGCCAGGCACCGAAAAGAGCCCTGAATTGGTCTGGTGGGAGATGTGTAAACACAGAATCTCACATCCTGCCAGGCTCTCCTTTGTATCCTTCAGCACCGGCTCCCTTGTATTTTGCCACGCCCACTGGTTGCTTTCTGCATCATTAGTCTCCCTCTGCTCCCCAGTGGTGTGAAATTTTCTGTTGTTGATTTTTTTCCTTCTTAATCCCTCCATAATACACAATACTCTTAGGAATACAGAAGTGCTTAGAAGCGCAGTGAAAGAGTGCAGTGGAGACTAGTATTGTTGACTTGACTTTGGGACTCCAGATCTTCAAGTTCCTTATTAGAGAGACTTCTGGAAACCCAACGACCACTTCTGAGTACAGCTAGACCATACATCACAAGTTGCAGGACAAAGAGATTCAAAGTCCCAGGGGACATAACGTGCCCTTGCTGGCCTTGAAGAGGGATATGGGCAGCCCACAGGAGCAGGGCAGTCCCCATTGGCAATCAGCAAGCAAACCCAGCCTCAGTTCTACACCCACAAGGATCTGAGTCCTGTACGAACCCAAGAGAGTTTAGAAGCAGATTCTCCCCCAGAGCCCCCAGATGGTCCCCAAGCACATTGGTTTTGAACTGTGACCCCCATAGCAAAGAATTGAGCCCTGCTTACCCTGACTTCTGACCTAGAGAACTGGGAGCTACAAGATGGGTGGGGTTTTGAGCTGTTGCATCTATGAGGGGAGAATACAACATGTCCAGCTGAGACCGCAGCAGCCAGGAGGCCCTTTGAAACATCAATCAGACCATGCCACTCCCCTCCCCTGTGGACTCAAGGAGCTCCCATCACATGGGACAGAGAACCAAAGTCTTCTTGCGGGTCAGGTCAGACGGCTTGGCCCCAGATCTTACGCCAACCTTGCTGCTTACCACTCTGCTGGCTTGCTCCATTCCAGCCACACCAGCCTCTGTTCTACTCTGAACACACAAAGCTCATTCAGACCTCAGGGCCTTTGCACTTACTGTTTCTTCCTCGAGCAACCCTCTCATCCAGCTGTGCATGTGTCTTGCAGTATGAAATACCTCTACGTCTGTGCTCACCACTATATTCCCACAGAGGCCTTCAAACCCACGCCCCTGGTCTAACTTTTCTCTTGATCCCTAAAATTGCTGTATTTTCACAGCACCCTTTCTGCCAGACACAATATTTTAAATGCCTCCATTTGCTTATCACCAATAATACCCACCTCCTTCTCCCCTGATTTGAATGCCAGCCCTAGGAGAGGATGGGCCTCATCTGTTGTTTTCACTGTGGTGCTTGCAGCACCTTAACAGTATCTGGGAATTATGAACATTTTTAGTGCTTATGATGCGCTGGGCATGGCATGAGTTGCTACCTGCTGCTGGGGTGAAAAAGACAAATCAACATGACCATTCTTTAATGTTAAAACAGATTTTCTCCGGAGTAAGAACCCCCATAGGTGGGATTTGGTGCCTTTCTCCCTAATCGCTGGCAGTTGCTAATCACAGTTTTCTCAGACTCTGATCCTGGACTATGCTTGATTGGAACCCTTCCTGCAGGTCACTTGGGTCTCACCCGGAATCAGTGGTCTCGGGGTTTCAGGGAATCAAAATACTGTGGCAGTGTCTTTTGGCTACAAGACATGGTGTTTTATTTGCAGCGCCAATTCTTGTGATTACTTTCCTTCACCGTGAGCCGTTTGAGTCATGCTCTGGAGCCTCAGGGTCCTCCTCCCCATCCTTCTTGTCAACACGATAAGGGAGTCATGAAAAGACTTGGATGACAAACATCCCCTGCATCAAGGATGGTTCCTCCAGGGAGAAGGTAACTTCCCACTGGGTTCTGGAAGAGACACAGCCCTGCTGTTATCAATGTTTTCATCTTTAATGGCTTCTTCCTTCAGTGATTTCACGAGTAATGGATGTAAGTTCCCTCCTGCGAACCACTACAGAGAAAGCCATTGCTATTTTGGAATTCTCTCTCTCTCTCCCCCAGCCCACCCCCATCAACTTTTTAGTGGATTCCATGATACCGGTATCACCTGACATGTGGCTATGAACCTTCGCTGCCCAATTAATCTGGCTTCATGCAATCTGTGGGGGTCCAAATAGAACAAAAGGCAGAGGATGGAAGACTATGTCCCATTCTTTTGCTTCAATGCTTTAGCTGGGATAGCAAATCTGATCTCTTCCTGCCCTGGACCAAGATTTGCACCATCAGCTTCCCTGGTTCTCCAGTTATACCAGTTATACCAGTAGCTTTCCTGGATGTCCAGCTTGCAAAAACAAACAAAAAAAACACACATCTGGGGACTTCATGGCCTCCATAACTATAAAATCATAGATAGATAGATGATCAATAGATGACTGATTGATGGATGGATAGATCATATATCTAGGTAGATGAAAAAGAGAGATATAGGTACATATATATATATATATATATATATATATATATATATAGAGAGAGAGAGAGAGAGAGAGAGAGAGAGAGAGACAGACAGACAGACAGACAGACAGACAGACAGACAGATAGATAGAGTGAGTCTGCTTCTCCAGAGAACCCTGACTAATACAGATTTTGATACCAAGAGTGGTTCTAGAGGAAGGGAATCTTAAGGATGAGTTTTCTGGGGGTTTTGGAATTGGTTTTCTAATCTGATTAGGTTTAAGGATGCTAATGATTCTATTTATTTCTGTCATAGTCTGTTCAGGCTGCTGTAACAGAATGCTGTGGACTGAGAGGCTAACAGACCATAGAATGAACTTTCATGTCCAGAGACCGGAAGTCTAAGATACAGGGGCTGGCGGATTCCCTGTCTGGGCTTGGTTGGCATGTCTGTAAACTGGCCGACTCCCTCTGGCCTCAACCACTACCGGACCCCCTCCTCTTCCTGTCCACTCTCCCCCAGCTCCTGTTCAGAGATGTCGAACTAACAGACCTAAGCCACTGCACCCAGGAAGTAAAGCAGAGGCCAAAGGAAGCCAGCAAAGGCCGCCTCTCCTGATGGGAAGCCCGGGTGTCATCTGTTGCTCGGAGACGACTGGTCACTGAGCAAAAGAACTAGCAGCAGCCGCAGGCCCCCGGAGCGGTCCGCTGTGGTGAAGCACAGGAACGCTGGCGCCTGCCCCCGGGCTCACATCCCAGCTCTGTCTTGGGCAGGTGACCCCCGCGACGCCTGAGCCTTCATCTGTAAACTGGAGACCATAACGGTACCGACTTCACGGGCCAGTAGATGAGTTTGTATTCTCAGCTCAGGGCCTGAGACATTCTCCAATTCGGGGATTTAAGGATTGTACTGTGGCCACGTGCGAAACGCTGCCAGACCTGGTTATGGCATCGCCGTAGCCACTGGCCAGACAGGCTGGTCACTACGTACAGATCAAGGACACGGGTTTAGAACAGCGCTTGGCCACTATGCCCCTTGGGGTCAACTGCGGCCCTCACCTGTTTCTGCAGGTCAGATACAGCGCTATCTCTCCTGCCTTGGACAGAGACACTCTACTCCCCCTCTCCGTTTAACAAACCTTGATTTATATGTCCAGCTACTTGCTTTTTCCCTGGAATCCGAGGACAAAGGATCTTCTGCGAAGAAACTTCAAAACAAAGCCAAGGACAGACCTTGCAAAAACGACATCAGAATAGCCAGCCACAGGTAGTGGTGACAAGAACCAGCTGAAGTTGCCCAAGCCAGCAGATACTCATATCACAGGAATGGGGTGCTGACCCCCACCCCTCCCCTTTTGTGTCCTGGAACTCTAGTTAAACACCCTGCTCTCATTGGAGAGCAGGGTATAGATCTCTCACGCTCTAGACTGCCACCTTCTTCATCTGTCGACAAATAAATAAAACTACTTCCTTCTCAAAGCTCTTCTTATTGGCAAAGGGAAACCAAGACCGGTAATTCTGCTAACAGGCCCACCAGCCTAGAATGATCTTTATGTTTTTAATGGTTACATATTAACTGGTTATATAAGAACCCACATAATCACTTCAGTTTTACTGCTTCACCCACAAAGCATCTGTCCCTTGACCAAAAATGTTGGCTGAACCCAGGCTAGAAAGGGTTAAGGGCTGGGGGGTGGCTATTTAATCCCCAAATTTGTCTCCTTTCATCCAGACTCTGCTGCTCCAGCTCCAGCGAATGTACCTTCTTCAGCTCAGACTCAAGGGTATTCCAACACCATTCATTCATTCATTCATTCATTCAACAACAATTTATACTGGGTCAGAGGCAGAGCCAGCCACATCCTGTGCTTATGGGTACTTCAATTGAGAAGACATCGACCTGCTCACTGCGGATGCCTGGACCCCGTCCCCCCACAAACTCCCCAACACCTGGGCTCTGCAGGGAGGAGCACAGGTCTCCAGTGAAAGCAGACCCACCAGGAGTCTCCTCCAGGTGACGGACACCTGCTGTCCCCAGGAAAAGCAGCTTAGGGGCTTCCACCCCTGCCAATGCAGCGCGTTCCCTCCCGAGGTCTCTGGACACCTGTAAGTATCAGGACTCTGCCCTCACCCAGAGCCCAGCCCCTGTGTGTGCATCGGCCCAGGGCAAAGGCCCTCTCCAGGGGTGACCAGGGCATGGGGGTGCATGCTCTCTGGATGCCTGGGGTGTCACTTTTGGTGTGTGCCCACTGCCTTGCCTTAACAGTAGTCTAACAAGTTTTGAGGCGCTAAGCAGAAACAGAGGCACCGATTTAGGCAAGAAAAAAGGACAGAGCCCCCAAAAGAAGTGAAAGTGATCACCCAGAGAGTTTCACTCCTGTGTTCGCCCCAGTCCCTGGCAGCCCCGGGAGGGCGAGACGCTCACCCACTTTGAATACATGGAGAACTGTAATAGGCTTATGAGAATATGGGTGTTTACAGCCTGATTCTCATCACGGGAAAAGTGACATTAGGGAAGTACATGATAGAGCTCTGATGCACTTTCCAGAATGTAAATAGAGTCAAAAACCAAACTGTCAGGAGGCGGCAGGGCGCTCGGTGGGCGGAAATGGGCTGGAAGTCCTGCAAAGGTATTCTGCAGACACTCTCCTGCGCAAAATTGACCACTCTTGGGGTGAAAATTGGGGGCGGGGTGGTGGTGTGAGGCCAGGGAGGGCAGGAGGGTGGAGGTCATGGAGTTAATATCTGGCTCATTCGCAGGTATGTTTAATCAAAAGTAAAGGGCAGAAATAAATGACTCCACTGATGAACAAGGCACAGAATGGATGTCCTGATCTTTTGGAGCCTGCTGATTTCTAGGAGGTTCTACCAGGAAAGCTTAAACTTGGATGTATAATTAGTCTTGGGAGTGGGATGGGGGAGGGGTACCAGGAAAGGTCAGATGCTCATTCCCTGATCAGGGGCAAAGAAGGCCAGACCCAGGGAGAAACTGCCTCTCTCGGGGGAAGGACGGCGGGGTCCTGGCCCCTAGATATCCTGGGGCCAAATCAGATGTCCATCATTAACAAAAAGACGGGGTTGGGGTCAGAAGGCTGAGTGGATGTAGCTGCTGTCTACCCAGCTGAGCTGAAGACCCTCTTGAGAAATTTATGATTGACAGATTTTTCTAGCTCTTTGAAAGTCTGGTGATAATGGTGTCCCTCAGTGGCAAAACCTTTCTTTCAGCAAAAATCCTAAAAACTGGTTGCTGCTGGATTGGCCTGCCAAGCCATAGTCTGATCTCATCTTTTCCCCTGCTCTACAACATTCACTGGCTCCCTAGTGCCTGCAGGATCAAGTCTGTTCTCCACAGCCTGGCGCTTGAAGGTGTCAGTCCAGCTGCCTCTTGAAGCCTCATTTCTGAGGAGCTCTGTCCTTCCCAAACACACACTCAGTCCCTGACTCAGTCTCCTGCCCACCCCAGGACCCAAGAACCTCCTTCCTCCAGGCTTTTGCTCCAGCCCAGACTGCACTTCTCACCCCCTGAATCCTTTCGTGCTCAGCTCAATCGATTCCCCAGAGTTTCCCCGACTTCTCTTCCCTGTAGCGTAGAAGGGACATTACGCTCATCTCTCTGCTGTGGCCCCATCTCGTGTAAACCCTATGACCTGTTTATACACCCGTCCCTAGCTGAGAATCTGGAGGTGGCAGAGGAGAACATGGGGACCCATGCACCCCCCTTGTGAGGTTCTGGTTAACATAAGGCATGTGACACACTGAGCTCAGTGATACAGGATACCCCCAAGGGCAGCAGGGGTCCCCACCACCCAAATTAGGAGGACTTGGCCAAAGGGTGGTACGGTGGGGTGAACTGTGTCCCCCAAAAGACATGATGAAGCCTTAGCTCCTGATACCTGGGAATGCAGCCTTTTGGAGGAAAAGTCTTTATAGATGTAGTCAAGTTCTGGGGAGGATGAGTCCTAATCCAGTATGACAAATGTCCTTGTAAGAAGAAGGACATTTGCACACAGAGACGGAGACCTGCCCAGGTGGCAGGAGGCAGAGACTGCAGTGGCGCAGCCCCCAGCCAGGGGGCGCCTGTGATGGTGGGGGGCACCAAGCACCAAGGAGAGGCGAGGCCTGGATTCTTGCCTAGAGCCTTCAGCGGGGGCTGGACTGTGGACACCTGGATTTGGACTTTTAGCCTCTAGAGCTGTGAAAGAAAAAAATGCCTGCTGTTTTCAGCCACTTGTCACCACCGAGCTAGGAAACTACTACAGGCAGGCAGAGAGGCAGGGAGGCAGCTGCCTACCCACTAAGCTCCAGACACTTGCGTGGACACCAAGCACACAGCCGCGCTTCATCTGAGAAGCAGATGACATTTCTCATTACCAGCCAACAGGACCTGGAGGCGGGATGGGGCTGGCGCACAATCCCGTGGTTAGGCAGGGGCTGATTTGATTCCAGAGCCAAGGCTCGCCTCCCCCACCCGAGGGGTGAGTCTCAGGGGGTCCTAGCCCACAGGGGAAGCAGCAGAGCGCATGGCGGGCCGGGAGCAGGGCTCACCTTCATCTGGGTCCCTGCAGCATCCAGTGTGCCCCCCCCACCGCCCCCTCACTGGCTGCAGGAGTGCAATTGCCCAGGGATGCGCTCCCCCAGGCCCAAGCCGCTTTCCCAGAGCGAGCCAGGAAGCGTGAGCATCTTATCTGCCAGAGCGGGAGGGGAGCAGCTTCTGATAAAACTTTGCCCATTTGTTAACATGTGTTCCCAGTGAGATTACCGCGTGGAGCAGACAATGGAAGCGATTAAATGAAGCCGGAGTGCAGCAGCTGTGACTGCGGAGGTGATAGCCTGGGGCGGGGGGAGACCTGGGGCGGGCTCTATCACCCCATCACCAGGACAGGAGCATGCCGGGGCCACACCATGCAGGCTGTGGAACACGAGGCCGAGGGCTGCCGGGGCTGGACACTGGGAACTTTTCCATCATGGGATGCTCAAGGCATCAGACCCTTGGGGGTGTTTTAGGGGTGGTGTCCAAGCTGGGCTCAGCAGAGGCGAGGGGTCCAGAGGATCCTGAAGGAGAGTCCACCAGAGCCCCTGTGTGCTGGGGACATCGTGGAGGTCTTGCTTTGACTGGGCACCACTTTTGTTTGACTTAAGGTTCACACCATGAGAGGCGTGTTCTGGCATTAGCCCCAATTTATTTATTTGCCTTTTTTCTAATTCTTTATTCTTTATCCCATTTTACAGCTGATGAAACAGCATCAGGAGAGGTTCAGAATTTAAACATGTCACCTGGCCAGCAAGTGAGAGGGGCAGCATCTGAACTTGGGGACACCTCCGAGAGGGGGTGCAAGGTCCCCCCTCCCACTCCTTAGCCAAAGGCAGCACCCTCTTTTCTGTGTGATCTGTTTGGGTGCCCCACAAATCTGTGGCTAATACAAGTCTGCTCGAGAAGGACACTGGGCTAGTTCACTCCCCTCATTTATAGGGTTGGGGCCTGGACTGTCCACACGGGTCCTCCCCACAGCTGAGATGACAGCACCCTAGAAGATGGCTGCTGGGGAGTTCCTCTTGTCAGTGCCAGCTACACTCATCTGTTCTCTGCTAAGCATCGTCTCAGTCTGCTTCTCTGCATGCTGCTCCCTCAAGCGCGAAGCCTCCCCCACCCCCTACCCTTAGAAGGTATCCCCTGGGTGGTGCTGAGGCTACTGCCTCAGTGTCCCCCTTGGGCCCCTGTGCAGGCCACTAGGCCTGCATCTGACCTCACAGCTGGGCATCCAGCCTCAGTCCTGGACCCAGTGGGGAGGAAGCTCACGCAGGAGGAGGAGCAGCAACGGACTGACCGAGAGCCCCTCCAACCCCCAGCACCCTGCTTGTCCATGGAGCCTATCTTTGCCTTGTGCTCCTTCTTTCCCGGGGCAGTGGGGGAGGGGAGAGGCGGTCCCATTGTCCAGCGAGGCCAATTCTCTGTGGCTAGTCAGGTCCTTCACCTCCAGGATCTTTATGAGAAACCCATAGCACCCCAGTTGCTAGTGGAATCAGCAGGGACGTGGCTGGCCTGACTACCAAGTGAGCCCCAAGCCTGTAGCCCTCTTTCTGGGGCTCCTTCTTCAAAACTCTGTTCCGTCTCTTAGCCCGTGCATGTCATTCACCTGCTCCCGGCTTTAGAATTTTTTCCCAGCTGGGGAGCGCGGATCGTCTGTTCCACCATGAAGAACATTCCTGGCCAGCCTTGTCTAGCCTCACAAACTCATCTAGAAACCATCTCTGTGTTTCGAAAGTCCAGGCTGTGCCATTTTTCTGTGTCTTATGGCCAGAAAGTGAAAATAGGGAAACGAGTGACGAGTGTCCCCTGCAGGCCAGAAGCTCGGTTTCCGCTCTCAGGGCTTGTCTGGGGGCTGCCTCCTCCCTGCGGGGCTGGGGTCACCCGCCCCTCACGTGCAGGAGGGACCCCTGCCCTGGGGGCACTGGGGCTGGCATTTGAGACCAGGGCTGCCTCCCGGAACCCAGTCTGTGCATTTTCCGGGAGCCCAGACCCCCGCAAAGCTCTTACTCTGATAAAGAGGCAAACCCCAATCATGCCACTTGGAGGACAGCACAGGCTTGTGAACCCAACATCAGCACTGAGGTTGAAGGAGATTCCACCAGACCCAATTTTGTTTTACATTTTCAAAGGATTGCAACATATCTGCTTCACTTCTAAAGTGAAATTTCGTTACAAAACGGTATTTCTGCAAAGAGCCACAATATGTAGGCATGACTAAGAGCCAACTATGTGTGGTGGGGTTTTAGGTACTGTGAGTTTTGAAATCTTCATGCCCTTTTTGCAGTTGAAGAACCAAAGCTTGGGGAGATCAGGACATGCCTAGGCAGCGTGCTCAGAAGCTGTCACCATGATCACCCCGACAATTTGGGGGTCAACCTCATGCCCCGTGTTGTCCTAAGAGCTTTGTTTGCTTTCACTGCAGCTCCCCAGAGCAGTCTTGGTTATTTCCTGAGTTAACAGATGAAGAAACGGGCTCAGAGTGGGCAAGCCACCAGTCCAAAGTCACACAGCTTGAGGTACAGAAGCGGGACCCAAGCAGGTGGCTCAGTCCAGAGCAGGGGTTCAAGTTCCGCTCTGGGGTGCTCCAAAGTACCCCCCTTCCCCTCCACTGTGAATTCTCTGGCCTGTCTCCCTGGGAATCTCTGAGCTTCCGTCAGCATCAGACAAACCCAGTTACTAGATCATCCAGCTGGAGGATAAAGTTTGTGGGGCTAGAAATGGAGGGGGTTCCCAAGGTTCAGAAAGGGTTGAGGGAGAACCAGGATTCGAGGTCAGCCTTCCCCTGGGCCTCGTGCACTTTCTCACCTGCGGGGCTCTGAGCCCTCAGGGTTGCCGGGCAGAGCCGCTGGCCTCTCCTTTCTGAGCCTGCCTGCCCCCCAGGGTTGCCTGCCCATGACCTTGGGAAGGGACGGAGCGGCTTTAGCAATCTAAACACACTCCGTCCTCGCCCCGAGACGCCCGGGCGCTGAGTGATTTGTATGCTCAGAGCGCGTCACCTCCTTTCAGGAGACGGAGAGGCTGCCTGAAAAGTCATTTTTCAGCATTTGACACAAAGTCTCTTTCGCTCTCTCTCGAAGCCAGATAACCATCAGCAGCCGGGCCGATTAGAAAAAAATATATACTTGGTACCGGGAAGCCAGGAAAAGAGAGGAAGCCAGCTCGTCAGTCTCCCTTCGCTCTCGGGGACGGGCCGCGGGGCCTGTTCCGCTCCGACTGCCGCTGCAGGTGGAAGGTCATCTCTGGAGAGATCAGCGTCCTGGGGGAACAGTGCTTCCCCAGGGTGCCGGCGCAGGCCTGGGCTGCGGACCGCGAGTCCCTGCACTGCCACCTCCCAGGGGTGTGACCTTGAGCAAGTCACCTTCCCACTTGAGCCTCGGTTTCCTTATCTGACAAATGGATGTGAGACGAGAGCCCAGCCACGGCTGTGACGAGCTCGGACAAGGGGACGCAGTGTCTGGCAGAGAGCGAGCTGCCCGCAGACGTCAGGCCAGCCCAACTGTTCGGGGCACCCTCCGGACCCCGTGGGGCCTCTGCTGAGCTTGGCTGTCCAGACAGACCCTGGGCTCTCTCTGGCATCGGGGGGTCTTCCGTTGTTAAGCTCTGGGCCGTGCAGCACACCTGGGTCCTGCATACACGCTGGCCTTGGGGGCTGCCGGGCAACCAAGAACAAGACCACACGGAACGGGGAATGGGCAGCTGCTCCATTGCTCAGATGTGGTGAACAAAAGCCACTTTTCTGCCATCCACGAGAGTGCCCCACACCCCCTGGTAGAAAAGCCTGTTCTACACTCAGCAGGGTCTCTAGAGATATCCAGGGCATCACCTTCCTCCCTGCACTGCGGTCAAGCTGAGTCTCGCAGGTCAATTTTCAGTTCAGTTCAAGGAGCGCCTCGGACACCCCACCCCCTCTTCCCTCACCACCACCGGCCACCCAGCCCACTGGCATCTTCCTCTGGCTCACGGGGTGGCCTCCTTCCCACCAACCTGCCTCCAGCCTCCTCCTCCTGCTCCCACGAAGAGCTCTCTGCACGTTCAGCAGCCCCAGGGCGCCCCCACACCTGCTCTCACCCCAATGTCCATCTCCAGAGTAGGCTTATCCCAGGGGAGGCCCCAACCTCCTCCCCAGATCTCTCCATTTCCGCATCAACACTGCCTTCCCCCCCTACCCCCTCTCTGGACACACCGCCAGCCTCACCAAGCTGCCTACAGTTCCGGAAGGTTCCGAGTTGTCCTCCCCCCAAAGGGCAATGCACCTATCACTCACTCAGTACAGTGAACTTGCTGCTCCTTTCCCATCAGGCATCGCCTCACTTGCCACACTCGCTGCCACCTCCTCTGGGAAGCACTCAGGAAGCCTCTCCCCCTCCCCTGCTCTTGCCATGGCCAGTCTGTCTCCTCACCAGAGCCCCGCTCACTCCAGGCTCTGTTTTCAGCTGCCGGCACAAACTGCCCTGCGCAGCTGCAGAACGCATGAGTCCCAGGGTCCTGCCGGGTGCCTCTCCCTACAAGGCCCTGTGAACACGGACAGAGCACAGCACCTTGCCTGGAGCCCGAGGCCAAGGTGAGCACTCACCGTCAGGGGACAAGGCACAAAGAGAGACACAAGTGATGGACCAGGCAGCTCCAAGCCAGAGCTGGCCGCTTAACAGGGCCGGCATCCTGAGGAGCTTTAGAGGCAGGTTCAGAAGGATCAGAAGGCAGAGCGGGGATGCCAGGAGGGGCTCTGTTCTGATCCTATTCCAGCTCCCTCTCAGCTGATCTCCATGGCCCACTCAGCCATCCACTGTACCTCTGAAGCCCGAGTACCCCGAGGTGCCTGGTGCTGTTTCGAGGGCTCCATGCTGGTCCCCCACAGGAGGGGGTGACATGTGTGGCACAGGTGGGAACCCCCAACAAAGATGCTCTTGAGTTTGACCCCAGCTCTGCCACTTGCAGTGTGTGACCTGAAGTCAGGCATTCTGGAGGTTCTGTGAAGCCAGGGTGACATGATTACCCACCTCAAAGGAGTGGTTAAACTGGGTGAGCGTGTCCCCCAACATTCGTGTCACAGAACATCAGCAGGGGCCTTGTTTGGTAAGGAGGTCTTGCAGATATAATGAGTGACAATGAGGCCATGTCGGTTTCCCTGGGTCCCTGGTCCCAAAGTACAGGTGGGCCCATAGAAGAGAGACAGACACACACAGGAGCAGCAGCAGGTGGCAGTGACAGCGTGGACACTGCAGTGACGAGCCCAAAAGCCAAGGTACGCCGGCAACTGCGGGAGCCAGCGGCTGCGAGAAGAGGCAGGAGACCTTCTCCAGCACCTCTGCAGGAAGCACAGCGCTCAGACACCTTAACTTAGGGCTCCCTGCCTTCAAAGTGGGGAGAGAATGAACATCTGCTGTTTCTAGCCACCCAGGCAGAGGTAATTTCTTAGGGCAGCCCTAGAACACTAACGCAGTGGGTGTAAGAGCCAAGATGGAGCCTGCGTGATGTGCTGAGCTCGGAGTGCACAGAATAAATGCTCAGAACTCGTTAGCCCTCATTGCTCTTTATTATTCAATGGCTGTGTTTCCTTCTTCCTTCCACCACCAGAAGCAGAGCCCTCCCGCTCTGCAGAAACTGGAGATCCACTGCTTCTCCCCTACCCTTTTGCAACAAAATGCACTCCTGGGTTGGGGACTTGGAAAACAAGCCTCATGGCTGTTTCTTTATAAAACAGAGTGCCTGAGTCAAAAGGAAACTCAGAGGCTGAGTCTCCCAATCCTTTTCTGATGCTTGAACATCCTCTAAACCATGACACCCACTCCCTCGCTCGTGCACACGTGCGTGCACACACTCACACATGCTCACGCTCACCCCCCACACACGCATTTATGGGAACATGCGTTTCCCTCCAGCTTCCCATTGCAGCCTCACTGATATGTCTGTTACATGAGTGTAATAGACAAACAGCCTGCAGATCATGTCCCCCCCTCCCCGCCCGTGCAAGACCCCCCACGACTCCCATCTCCCTTGGAGTAGATTCCAGACTCTGAACCCGACCAGTCAGGCCTTGCGGGGGCTGGTCCCTGACCACAGCTGCCAAGGCGCCTCCCCACTGGGCATGGAGCAGACCCACAGCCCCCACCTTTACACTGCACTCCCCTTGCCTGCTACTCCCTGGCCGGAGAAGTCTGCAGGCTTGTTCCCCTTCTGTCACGTCAAAATCAAGTGTCACGCCCCCTCCTCACACTGTCCTGCCTCCCTGATGCAGCCTCAGTCCTGCCGTGCTCAGCACCATGAACTCGGGGGGCTCGTCTCTGTCTGGGGCATGATTCCCACTCGGTAGAGGCTCAGCAGAGAGGAGCCGAATAAGTGAATCGGTCCACTGCACTGCTTTCCAAAAAAAGTTCCCATTTATTTTCTTGTTTAAATTTCACAAACGCTTCAGGGGGGAGATTATCCCAATTTTCTGGCAGAAGAAAACAAAAATTGAACTCAGAGTATGGAAGGAATTGGCTGGAGTCCAGCCAGACAATTAATAGCAAGGGGCCGCGGGGAGACTTGAGCCCAGGCCTGGCCCCCACTTCCCCGACAGATGGATTCAGGCCCTAGCCGGCCAGCGTGACCCTAACTCGATGCCTGGCCTCCTCGGCCCTGCGTGGGCCCTGCTGCTGGCCCGCCTGTGCCTCTCTGTGGCCCCAGGACAGCGCTCCTGGACACCGACGGTGCTGGCGCTGCTGTTGCTGCTGGCACCCGGCGTGCTGGTCACCCCAGGCATGGTCCTAGGCACTGCACAGACGTAACTCACACTCTGCTCCCACCACCTCCCGCGAGGTCTTGTTCTCATCCTGTGCACGAGCAAACCGAGGCCCAGGCTAAGGAAGCCGCCCCCGGAGAGGCAGACGCAGCCTGTTCCTGGAGGACGGGCTCATGCTCCACAGGCAGGAAAGCGCTCCTGGAGCCGATCTCCTTGCACCCCACGGAGGCTCTGTCAGGTGGACTCTCCCCACTTAGCAGAAGAGGAACAGACTACTGGAGACTGAGTTAACGGTTTGCCACTGGTAAATGGCAGAGCCACGGGCAAGCCCACGTCTGCTTGGCTCCAAAGAGAGTGCTCAGAATGGACTTTTCTGCCACCTGAAGCCTGGTGGAGACAGATGGGCAGCACGGAGAAGGGGAAGGTGCCCCTGGGTGCAGGGGGAGGGGCGCAGCTCGCTCCACTCACACAAGCAGGCGCCACAGGCCTGGGGCTGGGAGGGGCACCGCCTGCCCCACGGGCCTTCTGCCCTCACCCCCCCCCCCCGCTGGGATCCATCTCCAAGACCCGTGGAGAGAGCCGGAACCACCTACTGCCCCGAGACCAGATGCCCAGCTTGCAAACAGATCTGAGCATCAGAACACAGAGGGCGGGGACCGGATGGAGCCCCAAACAGATGCCAAGTTCAAAAGAGAATCACAGGGACACAGCGACAAAAGGGAATTCAACACAAAAGCATCCAAATGGCAGGAGAAAAACAGAGCCAGATGGACAGGGCCTCCCCGGCCAGCAAGTCTGCCAAGGGCCAGCGCCGCTCGGGCGCCCTGCTCGGGCACCACTGGTGAGCATGGCCCATGTGCCCCTCCCAGCCGCCCGTGGGGCACCTTGCTGGCATGCCCTCTCTCCATTTGACCCCTTCTTCCCTCTGGGGTCTGCACAGAACTCTGCTCTGGTTCCTGGGGCTTCCTGTGGGCACAGCACTTCAGAGTTTATAAGGCAGCTCTTTCACATCCACTGTCTTCAGGGACCCTGATGATGACCTGGTGAGATAGAGACTACTATTCCCATGGACACATGCAGCTCAGAGAGGGCAAGTGACTGGCCTGAGGTCACACAGCTGGAAAGTGTGAGGGGCAAAGCAAGAAGGCTTCACTTCAAGTCCAGTGCTCTGGCCTGCAGAGAACTGCGTGCCCACAGAAGGCGCTTACTAAGGGATGGGCCAGTGAGGTTAAAGTAGCACTCAAAGGAGCCTTTGCTGGGTGCCTGGGTCCTCTCCGGGTCACCACATGATCTGAGAGCCCCAAGCAGGAAAGACAGGTGTGTGCATGCTGCTTCATACACTCTGATGTCACATCACCCCCGCAGGCCAGTCCTGATGCCCCCAGCTTCCCCAGAGACGAGGCTGTTACCCACCCAGGACAGCTGGCCCTCCCCTCCATCACCCTAGATCAGCGCTGATAAGGACAGCTGTGCACCCTGCCCCTGGAGATGGCTGATAGCGCCATGTTTTACAAGCTTGCAAATCCCTGATAAGAGCTGGCCAGTGGGCTGGCTCTGGTGAGATAAGGAAATGCCCACCTCTCCCTCCTGCAAGGCACTGGCTGAGCCCCCAGGCCAGAGAGAGGATGGGGGGCAGGAGCTAACACCTCCAAGTACCTGCTCTGCTCTGGTTGCGCTGCCCAGACAGACGCTAACAGCACAACCCGAGGACCAGCTCGCGGGCTCAGCTGGGGGGTCCAGCGATCTGCTTTAATGCCCCAGTTGGAAGTCGGTCATCAGGGATTCTGGGGAGTATCCTTGAGGCATGGTGGATGCGCCAGAAGCCAGACTGTACACCCCCCCAACACACTCCGCCCCAGCACACCCGGGTGGCTCGTTCACCTTTCCAGTTACAGATGAGAAAGGAAGACTGGGGAGGTGAGTGTGTCTGCTGGGGTGCTGGGGTATCTTTGGAGGTGTCCTTGGGATGGCAGGTCGGAGGACTGGGGGAAGGATGGCAGGCAGAGGGGAGCTGGGCTGGGGGTCCTGCTGGGGGTTGCCCTGCATTGAGGAGAGAGGAAGGGCTTCTGTACCCTATCAAGGAGCCCCAGGAGGGGCTGCTTGGGGAGGTGTGGCCTTGGGCCAGGTGGGGGCCTGCAAGGGCGAATTCCAGAGAGAAGCTGGGCTGTGGGTAGTGCCTAAGATGGGGCAAGAGGACCTAGGAACCCCCAAGGCCCATAATCCTGAGTATAGGCTGAGAACTGGCCCAAGTGTGACCCACTCTGCAAATCCTCTGAATTATTGCACTAAACCATCTCCATAAACTCAGCATCCAAATCTACATGTCTGCTTCTCTCCGAGAGGGAGAGTCCATGGAGCAAGCAGGAGACATCTGCCTCAGCGCTGGGAGGCCTGGGCTCCCAGGCCTGGCTCTGCTGTGTGATGTTTCTTGTCGCTGCCCACTCTGGTCTCAGCTTCCTGCGAATGCAGGACTCACCTGCTGCACCCGTGATTCTCTAGGTGCTGACTGGGGCTTCTCTGCTCTGATCTCCCCCCGGATGGGCCCAGGGGTAGCACAGCCCTTCCCTGACTTTGAAGATTTATTTATTTATGCACATAAGAGCTGGGGTGTAGGCCAGAGGTGTGGGGTGGTGGTGGTGAAAGGATTCACCAGTGACGGAGTGGGGAGTGGAACAGGCGGATCCACTGAAGTACACTGCTGAGGGGAGCAGCGGGCGAGGTAGGAGAAGTCTGCCGCGCCCTGTGGGAATCTCCCTGGCCGGGGATCGAACTCGTGGTGCAGTGGCTGCCGACAGCTTCATAGTGCTGAGACTTAACCCCTGGGCCACCAGGGAGGCCCATTGTCTCTGACTTTGTAGGGACCCCATCCCTCCCTCCTACAGCAGCAGAGAGCCCATGGGGGGGTCACATATCCCCCAAACCACAGACAGGGAGGGGGCATCAATTCGGCCAACCAAAGGACAGTGGCTGGTAAAGGCTTGAGGAGCAGAGGACCCATGTTCGAATCCCAGCTCAGAGGGTTCCAGCTGTGAGCCCTTTACCAGGTGCTCTGTGTCTCGAGGTGTGACACAGGGACAAGTTCACCTTTCTCTCGGCACCGGGACGGGCTAACACTCATAATGCAGGCAGCGCTGGGCTGGGCACGTGGGAAGCCCCTGCACATCAGCTGGCACCGAGCCTCCCAGAGGAGGATGGGCCTGCGGTGAGGTCCCATCCTGTCCCCTCCCCTCACGCTGACAACTCCGGGAGAGTCCAAGTCCCAAAATGTCAGCATTATTAATTTATCTTCTCTGAGTTCTCTTCCTCTCCATATATGTGTATTTTACTTTTGAGGACGTGGCGAAGTCCCTTCTCCCAGCCAGGACGCAGCCTTCCTGCGGTGATCTAATCAAAGGCCATATTTTACTGGCACACACTCACCCAGGGTCATATTTCATGGGGGCGATCTAATCAGCAAACTGTATTTCCAAGGTGGGGATCTAAATTCATGGTTATATTTCATGGCTTGAGATCTAATCACAGGGCAATATTTCACAGCAGGGGTCTAATCCCAGGGGTATATTTCATGCTTGGGAGATCAGAGTGGCTCAACGTGACTTTTTCCTCTTCTTTTTCCCCTTAAATTTATTTTATCTTTCAGAAAAAGTGCGAGTATCCTAGCAGGCACAACTCTAAGTCACTGCAAATAAAAAGTCGCATTTTAGCTAAAGGGTGACTCACCTAACCCTTGCCGGTGTCACAGAAGCCTCCTGGGACATGATTGGCTTTCTTCTCAAATCTAGGGGCGCACCCAGATTAAGTGTCCAAGCACTACGATAATTCCTTTTTCATTCATTCAATCATTCAATCATTCATTCAATGTCCCCAGTGTCTGCTTAATGCCAAGGCCTGTGCTTGGAATCAGTCATTGAGAGGGAAATGTGTTAGGGACACATTTGTGGCATCCCAAAATTTATCTGGAGAAGACCAAACTCCCCGTGAGATTGTATCTGAAGTGGGGCTCAGGGGTTAATGAGGGTTAGTTGAGGTTGTGATGGGGTTTGTGTCCTCAGAAGAGGGGCCAGGACTCTGTGTCGTGAGGACGTGGTGAGGGGCACCGGGACAGCCAAGGCCCCAAGGGGGAACATGCCAGCACCTTCATCTTGGGCGTTGACTGAAGCCCCGGGAGGAGCCAGTGTCCATGGGGTTTTGCGGCAGCCCCGCTCTGGGCACTGCTGCCCCGGGAAAGGCAGATCTTGCACAGTCACAGGACGGGCGTCGTTATATTAGGGTCAGCACCCTGAGGAAAGGGACAGGGGCCGTGAGCATGGTGGCCCCAGACCCATTGGGAGGCTTTGCCATGGAAATGGCGCCCTAAGGAGGAGCAGGTGTCCAGGTGGCGCGGGGGGTGCTAGGAGACAATGAGGGGGATGGACAGTTCTAGATGGGGAGGCACTTGCAGATGCTCTGAGGTTAGAGGGCCCTAAGTGAGAGGGGCAGAGAGAACCAGGGGCTTGAGAGGAGGCTGGGGGGCCCGGCTCTCGGAGGGGTCCCCACCACTCACTCTCTGGGCTGGGGGACTGGGACCAGGAGCCCTAACTGGACTGGGCTCCAGCTTCCCCATCTGTGAAATGGGGTAATAAGAGAGCCGACTTCAGGGGAGCTCCGATGTGTTTCTATAAACAAATAAAAGTCACTGCAGGGTTTGGGGAAGGGTCAGGTTGGCATCTGTGAGAGACCCTGTCTGGAGAATGGGGGAAAGCAGCAGGGGAGAGGCGCTGGGGTCTGCGGTCACGGAGGGGCAGGGGGGAATAGCTTCGAGTGACATCTCAGAGGGAACTTTAAAAATCTCAGCGCTATCAAGCTATCACCAGCCAGTGCAGCACGAGTTCAATCCCCAGCCAGGGAGCTTCCCACATGGCGCAGCAGACCTCTCCTGCCTCGCCCGCTGCTCCCCTCAGCAGTGTACTTCAATAGATCTGCCTGTTCTGTTCCCTCTCTGTCTCTGGTGAATCCTCTCACCCCCCACACCTCTGGCCTGCACCCCTGCTTGTATGTATAAGTAAATAAGTCTTTAAAAAAAAAAAAAAAGAGGGCCTCCCTGATGGCGCAACGGGTTAAGCGCAGCACTGTGGAGCTGTGGGCGACTGCGGCCGAAGATGCCCAGGGGGAGATGCCCACATGGCACAGCAAATGTCTTCTGCCTCGCCTGCTGCTCCCCTCAGCAGTGTACTTCAGTGGATCTGCCTGTTCTGCTCCCCACTCTGTCTCTGGTGAATACTGTCGTCGCCCCCTCCCCCCGCCGCCGCCACCTCTGGCCTACACCCCAGTTCTTGTATGTATAAATAAATAAAATAAATCTTAAAAAAAAAAATCTTGAGAATGAGGTGGAGTGAGCGGGCGCTGTGGGGGTGACTTCCAGGAGCTGGCTTTGAGATGCTGCTGTCCAACTCTTCTTCCGCAGTTTCAGGGAGGGAGGGAGGGAGGAGACACTGGGACTCCTCAAAGGATTTCCCAACCATCAAGTGACTCACATTTGAGGGGAAGATTTGCAAATCCCCTCTCCCTCATGCCCATCCTTGCGTTCCCCAGGCCAATTCTGAGCGAATCAGTCTCCCAGACAGAGAACTGGAAGCTCCGAGATGTTCCCACACAGTAAGTGCTCGGGGACAGGAATAAAGGCTTCCCGGAGCCGCGAAAGTCCCCTGTAAATATCACAGCCCATCACTCACCTCACTGCCAGCACGTGACGAAGCGTCTCTCTAATCACCTTCCCAAGCGCCCGGCCCCTTGCTGCTTCGCAAAGTGCTCCCATTCTCTTTATCTCCCCTGATTCCCACATGACCCCTGGGAGACAGCAGCGGGTCTATTTTGAAACTGGAGAAACTGAGTCTCAGAGCTGGGAAAAGGCTCGCCCAGCAGTGGGGGTGCCGCGCAGGGGGGCAACTGGGCCAGCAGTGAATGCACAGGGCCCTGGGTCCGGCCTGGGGCTCTGGGGTGTGCTGTGGACCTCTGGGTGCGCCCACCCTCAGAGCAACCTGGGAGATGGGTGTTATTAGCACCATCATCCCCATTTTCAAAAGGGAAACTGGAGCCTGGAGAGGCAAAACTGGGGGCCCAGGGTCGTATAGCTCTTGGTGGCAGAGCTGAGCTGGCCTAGCGGGTCTCACCGCAAACTCTGGCCACTAGGCCCCACAGCCTCACAGTAAGGAGGGAGGAGCTCAGCTCGGCTCTGCCCGGCGTGGGTAACTATATCTCAGCCGTCGGGGGCCTGTGTAACCCCAAGTGCCGTGGGTGAGCAATGCCACGATGAGTCACAAATCCACGAGGATCCTGTGGCCTGGAGAAACTCGGTCAGGGAACATGCTCAGTTTTGGCCTTTGTCCTCAATCATGGCCTTTTATATTTGGGAACCATTTCCAGGCACAGCGGGGGGAGTATCTCCTAGAAGTCACAGAACAAGCAGCCACCTTCCAAACCCTCTCCAGGGACTGGCAGAAGGGTGGCCCAGGCGTGTGCCCGGCACTCAGCTCATCCCTGAACACGACGCAGCCCCAGGGGCGTCTGCTCCACTCTTGTCCAATCTAAGGGGCTCCCTGGCACCCTTTCTGCAAGGGTGAGCCAGGGCTGGAGGGGATCACCCAGGCTTCCGAGTGCCTCGGCAATGGGCTCTGATTTCTGAGAATTAGACGGAGACTCTGACACGTCGGGTGCAGAGACAGGACACACTCCCACAAAGGGTGAGCGCTGACCCGCTGCGCGGGGAGCCGGCCCGACAGGTGCGCCCACCCATCCCCGCTGCAGAAAGCACGGGACAGACGGTCTTTCCACCTGTGGGCGGGACCCCCAGAGCGGGGGCTGGCTCGGGGCACAGGGTCCCGCCACTGGAGGCTCGTCCTGAGGCAGCCGCCCCATGTGCCCTCCCGCAGGACCAGAAGCACCAAGCCGGGCCTGGCCGCGGCCTGAGCACTGTGGGAACCAGAGACCAGTCTCATTTGAATCTCATTCGCGGAAAATGATTAAAGGTTCAGAAGGATTAATTTACGAAGAAAGATTAAAGGAACTAAATCCGTGTAGCTTGGCTTAACCATGACCGAGATTGGGGACCTCGGGGATGTTTCCCAATATTTGAAGAGAGTGGAGACCTTGGGGAGAGGGAAGGAGGGAGAAGGCCTGACCCGGTGAATGGAAATGAGAGCGAGGGGCCCAGAAACCACAGCAAGGATGACAGTGGAATCGCTCACCCTCTGTGGGATGACGCCCGGCGTGGGGGCCGGCCCGGTGCGAAGCAGGGAGGATGCCTCACAGATATCAGGGTAACAGGCTCTGGCTGATGATACTGGTTTCGCAGATGGGGAAACTGAGGCAGGGAGGAGAAGAGCTTCTTGCCTAAAACCCCATGGCTGATGCATAGCAGAGTGTGAACCCCAGTGGGGGGCGCTTAACCACGCCTCGGAGTTACCCAGGGCTCCTTGGCCTGGTGTTCGGTGATCTGCCCCCTTCTCTGCCTCTTTCTGGCAGAGCCTACTCCCCGCCCCCCCAGTCCTGCACAGCATGGTCATGTGACTTCTCTGACCAATGGGAGATTAGATGCCAGCAAAAGCCTGAAATGGACAGCACATGGGACTCCCTCTCCGCCTTCTCTACAAGAACAGCTCCAGGAGGGACCCGCCTCAGCTGGGACCCCAGAACAAATACATGGGGGGAGGGGTTGAGCGGAACCTCAAACCTGCAGCCAATCCCAGCTGGACCCACAGCTTAAAAAGAGCTTCCCCGGGCGAGCATCACCAGCCCAGCCCAGCCCAGCCGACCAGCCCGCTGACCCACGGTTGTCAGAGCACTGAGTTTGGGGTTGGGGGAGTCCACAGTGACGGGTCTCATGGGTCTCACGAGGTCAGAGCTGCTCGCGGGCTCTCTGATCCAGGCTCAAGCCAGCTCTCCAGTTTCTGTCTGACCCCGTTCCTGGAGGCCGCCGTTCCTGGAGGCCGGCGCACCAGGCTCTCATTGTTCCTCGAATATTCTCTGGACGGCCATATGGCTGGCTCACTACCTACTTGGCCAGCTTTAGCTATCTGAGGGGTAATTCACAAAAACAAAAATCACTAATTCACTGAAAGGGGCAGTTCTTGTAGCACTGACAACTTAATGGAGAAGGCAGAGCCCCCAGCCCCAAGTCTCAGAGCAGGATGGTGTCTCCAACTGTAAGAAATGAAGCCCCTTTGCTTTTATCAAGAGGGGGTGTCTTTACTACCAAGGGGTGTGTGGTGGACCTGGTGACCTGGCTGCCAGTCCAGAGCTCTGTCCATCGCCCCACAGCCCACTGGGGGCACAGCTTCACCAGCTGCAGGTTCTGAATGGGTGGAAGCAAGATGGTGCCTCAGCCACACGCTACAGACGCCTCTTTTCGGAGCCTCCGAGGCTGCTTGCGCCACAGCACACGGGGCCCAGGTCACTCTATCGGGGAAAGGCATTACCGAGGGGACGGCAGCCCGCTGGGCGGCCGGGGCACCTCCTGCAGGGCCTCCAGGGCAGCAGGAAGAAGGTGAAGTCGTGTCCGCTAGGTAAGGACAGGGATGATGGCCTGTCACTGGGGACTCGTGTCATTCACCGGGGCAGTGAGAGATGAGGGCCTGGGGCCTGGCGTGTGGGTCAAGCAGTGGACTTTACCAGCTGAAGAGTCCACCCCCCTGCCTCATTCCTCACGTGGACCCTCGTCCCAGTTATCTGCACAGACGACCCCCCGGAGGCAGTTCCTGAGGGGCAGGGCTGGGGGGATGAGAGGATGGGATTCAAGATTGAGTTTCACGCTTCATCATTCATTTGCACAGTCATTCATTCAACAGCGATGGCCAACACAGAACCAAGGTCTTTGCCTCCCTGAGACTCAGGAGTTACTGAGTTACAGCCCAAAGAAAATCAGGGGCACTGCCGCAGGTGGACGGAACCAGGGACAGGTCGAGGAAGGCAGGAACAAGGAACCCTCAAGGACACTTTCTGGTGGGAGATAGTGGGGCTGCCGGAGGCCCAGGCTGTGTCCCCATAAAAAGAGGTCCAGACCTGAATAAAAGGCGAGAGAATGGCAGTGCCTGGCCCAGGGCAGACATCTACAGATCTGGGTCTCAGGCCAGTTCTGGAACTTTCTAGCTGGGAAACGTTGGGCAAGTGATTTAACTTCTTCAAATCCATTTTCCTCACTTGTTGCCAGTGTCTGGCAGTGTTTGGAAGGACAGTGTGGCACTGGGGTGGCGCATGCGCCTCATAAAGGCCTCCGCCGCAGCACCTGCTGCCTGGGCCCAGGGCTCCAGTGTTGGGGGCCTGAGACGCCACCAGGCCAGACATGTCCCAGGAGCAGCAGGAAAGGTCAGTGCCTCAGAGGGCTCCCCAGTCACGACCCCCTGTGACATCAAGGGACAAATTCGAGAGAGGAAATTGACATTTAGTCCTAACAGGGTAGAGGGCACCTCCCCGGGTGCGGTCAGGCCTCTGCTGGGAGCAGGAAGTGGCTTGGGATCCAGGGCGGGAGTCCTGCCCTCCGAGACCCTCACGCGGAATCTTACCTAACCCTTGTCACCTAAGGCCCTGACAATGATCGACACTCACAGAGTGGGGTTGTCACCTACACAGTGCTCTCCACCGTGTACCCACAGTCTCATGGAGGACACAGCTGCAGAAATACCAAGCAGATATCCAAGGTGCCAGAGCACACCGTTCACCCGCTGAGGGCGCACCAGCCCTGCGGCAGCCCCGGAGCTCGGCCCAGAAGGGGCAGCAGGAATTCAGCCACATCCCGCCCTGGTGGGAAGACTGAGCCTCAGCACCAGAGAGCACTGAGCCCCTGGAGAATTCAGGAATCACCACGCTCTACTTCCCTCCTTCACAGGAGGGGAAACTGAGGTCCAGCTGGCAGGAGACCTGCACATGTTCCTAGGGGCAGGAGCTCCAGCCATAGCCCCTGCCCTTGAACATCATGGCACCCCAAATTCCAAACTTAGAAGGCATAGAGCATGCCGGAACTGACGTGCTGAGCCTGGAGCAAGAGGGAAACTGAGTCAGTCGTTTTGTGCCTCTGCCCTTCCTATCGGTGTCTTCCATCAGGGGCCTCTCCATACTTCGCTCTTTGAAGGATGCTTCCGGGCTACTAACGTGTTACTCTGGGGCATGTTGGTTCATTTTCCAAAAACCTTGTCTGGAGTGATGAGGACTCCCCCACCCAATTTGCAGGTACCTACCATGTGCTGGAAACGCCTCATTCATTCATCCATTTCCCCATTCATTCATCCACCAGTTCATTATGGTGGCTGGGCATGCACCCTATGGCAGGGGCTGTTCCAGACACTGAGGACAGAGTAACGAGACGGTCCCTATCCTGGAGCTTATAGATGAGGAACCTCGGCCAAGTACACATCTCCAGCGTGGGTGATACATGGGGTCTACATGTGGGTACGTGGACTGATATTTTGAGACGCATGTTTGTATTTGCCACATGCTATGACATTAGAAAGTGATCAGCACTATGGAGAGAGTTAAGCAGAGAAAGTGAGAGAGGCTAGGGGGTGGGAGGGGCTAGACAGAAAGTTCAGGAAAGACCTCACTCCAAGGAGGCGAGGGTGCCAGATTTGTGGGTTCTGGGGGAACAGGTTCCAGGAGAAAGGAGAGAAAATCAAGGCCCCGAGTCTGCAGAGTGCTTGACGGGTCTTAAGGAGCACCAAGGAATTGGGGGTGCTAGCACTCTATGAGTTACCCCCAGTTATTATTATTATTGTTATTACTTTTGTGATGGACAGTAATTCATTACCACTATTTGGTATGTGAACTGGGCCTGAAAGTTGGGGTCCAAGCCCCCAGATCCTCAACACCCTTAGATGGCCCTGCCTTTCTCGGGGTTCCTCATACCCAGGACATCCCTTCTCAGCAGTTCCCACTTCCCCAGGTCAAGCATCAGCCCCACCCTGACCTGGGTTGGGGGGGATCCATTCGGGCCAGCAGGCACTGTGCCCAGAGACCAGGAAAATGTCCTCATTTTGATTCCTTTCCATATCAGGGAGAAAGAAAGCAAATAATAATGAACATATAATCATGAACCCAGCCCAGATTATATTGGTCTGTATTCCAGTTTGGTCGTAAAATACACGCGGTGCATCTCTCTGTGCGGGAGGGACCCGCGGCGGGGCAGGGCCACGCACTGAAGTCACCGTGGCCCCTTTCTGTGGGTAGGCGCGCCAATGTGCTCTCGCTTTGGCTGCCCCCACCCCCACCCCAGACTGGCCAGCAAATGCCGGGGCTCACATGAGCTACCTGTTGAGCTCCAGAGCCCTGCCACCTGCCTCCCTTGGACGGAGCACCCCCAGCTTGGACAGGCAGTGACCCCGACGTCCAGCTGTCCCCCGTCCTGCCTGTGGATCACCTCCTGAGCCACACGCAGTGTCGTGCAGAGGCTGCCTCTGTTCTTGGTACGTCCCCATCCTTCCCCTTAAATCTAAAGAAGCAGTGATTTAATATTAATATTTATTCATGTACTCAATTCTTTCCCTGTTAAATAATTTCTCAGCTGTCGGAGGCTTCTGAAGGCTAATTTAAAACAGGTGTCACGGTTATCTAACTTATGCCCTCAGATTCTCAGCGAGAACAGGGAGCGGACTGCATTCTGCACCCTCGGCTCTGCCGGCCAGCAGGGGCCTGGGTGCTGCGGACAGACTGTCCTCCGTGAGGGGACCCCCAGGGGTGGGAGGTGTGGCAGCGCCCCCATTGCTGGCTGGAAGGATGAGCTGGCCCCAGGGCTCACCTCCAAAAGAAGGGTGGTAGGAAGGAGGCTTGGGGATAAAGAGAGAAGAAAAGGACCGTTGAGGTGGTGCCTAACAACCTACATCCCTAGAATAATAATAGAATAATAGCTGATACTGGCACAGAATTCCCTGTGCCCCTGGCACTGGCCCATGCACTTTACATAGATTAACTCATTTAGTGCTTACGCACCCCAATGAGTTCAACTGTATTATCCCCACTTCACAGATGAGGAAACTGAGGCAGCACAATGCTCACTAACTCATCCAAGAACACATGTTAGTAACAGGAAGATCAGGAATTTGAACTCAGAAAGCCAGACGTGTGGCCGATTTCCGAGTCCCCCTCTCTGAGGTCCACTTCCTCATCTGCGAGACGGAGGAAATACTGCTTCACTGCAAAGGGTTGTTCTGAGGGGAATTCAGGAGGACCTGGGCCAGACCTGACTGTGTGGGGGCAGGTCTACAGCAGGCCATTGAGAAATGAATGGGGGTCCGACACATAGTAGGTCCTCAAGACACAGTCGCCCATTCTCTTTCCCCCTCTCCCTCCCCTCTTTACTTTTTCCCTCTCCTCTCTCTTCTTTTCCCTCTTGCTCTCTCCTCCTCCTGCTCCTTCTCTCTCTCTCCCTCCCTTTCTTCTCCTTTCCAACAACCTCCCTGGCAAGGTTATATCTGTTATAGCTGATTGAAATCTAAGTGAGCACTGAAGCACTGGCCAAGGAGAGCTCGCAAAACAAAGGGAACATGTCCCAGCCATGGCTGCCTGGCCCCCACCCCCGCAATTCCTGGTGATTGTCTGGGAGTCAGCTCAGCCAGAACCCCACTGCCCTTTAGATAAACTCACCCACCTCCGGGCCTCTCCTCAGGAGGCTCAAACTCAGATGCTCATTGTCTTTCCCACCCACCAGGAAGCTCGATTGCCCTGGGGTCCACGGTGAAGACAAGTAGACTGACTAACTGCCTTTCAAAGCACATGTGCACCCCCCAGCTCGATCTCTAAGACACAGCCCCCTTCCCTGCACAGGCTGATTGGGGATTCCCACTGAAGGGATGCCCAGCTTGCGTGATGAGACAGGAGAAAGGCATTCAGACTCCCAGCACCCCGCAGACCTGTGCACCAAGGGGTGCAGACCACAGCAGTCGGTGTTTGTGTACAAGAGATGAGAGGGCAGGGCAGGGCAGTAATAAGATGGAAAAACCTCATCAGAGAGTTTGCAGGTCAGCAATGACTTACATTTATGTGCCCAAGAGGTGAGCAGACAGACTTCTGGGTATGCACCGCTGCCAGTGCATACACGCACACGTGCACACACTGGAACACACCCCCCTCACATGTGTACACACATTCACCCTCGCACATGTACCCGCCCTCACATGCACACACGTCCACCGTCCTCCCGCCATCTCTGGGAGACGGAGCGCTGGGTGGGCTATTCCGGGCAGAGACAAAGCCTCGAGCCCCGGACCTCCGGCCCTGTGGCCTGGCCCTTCAGAAAGTGCCCACAGATTGGATCCCTACTGGCTCTTGATTTTCCAGGCCACCAGAGTCCGTGCAATCCCTAGTGTATGGGAGGGTCTGTCCCCAAAGCCCACCCAGTTTCTGGGATCAGACAGTACCGCTCCCAGAGAAAGGTGCCAGTAGATGCAAAAAGTCGCGGGAGGAAGCAGAGACCTGGAGGATAGCATACCGAGGCCAGCACTCCGGCCCTTTCTCTTCTCTCCAAAACACCCCTGCCCTCGGATACCAGGCGGCATCATGTCCCTGAGGAGTACAGAGACCAAAGAAGGCGTCAGAGACAAACTCCAAACCAGCCCTCGAAACTGACCATAGACCCGAGGCATCCGAGCCGGGAGGGGAGAGGGAGGAGAGCGGGAGGGGTGGGGAGCACAGTGGACTGTGGTGGGGGACTCTGCGGGCTTTGGCGGTGGGAGAGCTACGAGGGCCACGTCTAAGGGGAGAGACCCTATGCTGTCAAACTATTAATGAAAAAGTGAAACAATGGTATGTCATTAATAAAAAGGGAAAGAATAGCCCCAATCGCAGATGAGTCCAGTCAAACTAAAGGACATACTGTAAGTCCAGTGCCCACACCCAGCAAGCCCTGGCACCAGGGCCGTGGCTGCCCATGAGTGCCATAGCAGCACTGCCCTCACTGGTGTCTCTGTTGGGGTCCCAGGCTGGGGTAACCCCGAACCGCTCAGCACTTCGGGTAGCTGACGAAGTTTGTTTGTATTTGTGGCTTCCAATGATGGAGAACATTATTTCCTTGGGGAATTACTCTGTATTCTAGATTCTTCTGATTCTCCTGTAGGACCCCAGCCCTCCTGTACCCCCACGCAGGAAGAGGAGCCAGACCCCCCCCCAGAGGCTTGTGCGGCGGTGGGGAGGGAGGGCAGGAGGATGCAGCTACCTGTAAACTCTGCACACGAAGGAAGAAAAGGGTTTCTCCTTGGGAAGTTAATGTAGCGGCGCCCCCACCGCGCCCAAGGTGCCCTCCGAGCTACGTCCCGTGGTTTTGACAGTGCGTCTGCAGGCGTGCATCACTGGCCCTTTTTCAGATGCGGTCTTGAGACTCAGAGAAGTCGTCAGTTTCTCTCCCGATGACCCGCCCAGAGCCTGGAAGTCGGGTGTGGTGGCTCCAGAGTCCCAGCTCTGTCCTTATGGAGTCCCAGGTGTCTGGGTGTCCACACTCAGTGCTTACACCCTGAGGATGCCCCAGGACGCCTCCTGCAGATCTCACGAAGGAAAAGTGCTGTCCTCCCCAAAGCAGCCCGCCCCCGCCCCCAGGATGCTGCCTCGGAAGCCTCCGTGTCCCCTCTCGAGACCCAGCCCATGGCCTGGGCAGACGCCTGGTCCCTAACCCGGCTCACGGCTGTGTCCATCCTGAAGGCCTTGGACGTCCCTGAGCCTCGCCTGTAGGTTCCTAAGTTCAGGTGCATCACTAGGTCCTTCCTCCTCCATAAAGTGGGGGCGAGGACCAGGGTGAGCTCACACCCAGGGGCGCTCAAGGGTTGGCGGGAGCCAGCATCCGCCCAGTCCACCCCTGTTGGGCACGACCTAGCTCCAGACGCAGGGAACGGGCGCTGGCCTCCACCAGGGACCCATGCTCCTCTCTTTCAAGAGGGCTGGAGAATTAATATTACCACAATCATTTTAATCAGGGCGTGATTAACAGGCGCATGCATAATTCACCGGCTCTTCCTCTGCTGCTCTTTGCT
This sequence comes from Scalopus aquaticus, assembly GCA_004024925.1. NCBI lineage: Eukaryota > Metazoa > Chordata > Mammalia > Eulipotyphla > Talpidae > Scalopus > Scalopus aquaticus. The sequence continues at coordinate 142,008 of PVIJ01001908.1, forward strand.
TTCAGAAGCGGAGGAAGCCCAGCACCGGCTCATTAGTGTGCCCTCTGCCCCATCCACCACTTGTGATGAAGGAGCGGGGAACTGGGGGTAGCCTTTGCTCTGGGTACCCCATATATAAGGGGCCCAGCCGAGGGCACCCTCCCCCTGGCTGCCCCCAGGACACCTCCAGCCAGGAGAGGAGGGTCCCCCTCCGGCTATTCACTTTGTGTGGTGGTACCCCCTTTTCCCCACCTAGGTCCCTCTGGGGCTGCTCTTGTTACCCCAAGTCAACTTTCCCGAAGTCCCCCTCCCCTTTCCTGCGGCTGACCCTGTGGGTCCCATTGGGTAAAGCAGATGGCCTACTGTTTCTGGAACCACCTTCTTCAGTCTTAGATTTTACCAAGTATCAGAGACGGAGGACCTGTTCACACGGCGCAAGCCGACCCCTCCAGACTGCAATAGGAAACAGAGCCCAGAAAGGGCAAGCAACTTCCCTGAGGCCACACAGCACCTCTCTGGCGGAGCTGGAACAGAATTCTCATTTTTGGACTCTGGAGACCGAGTACATTACTCACATGCTAGCTGAGGGTCACACAGGTATTTGTGTAGATATTTCTGGATGGCAGGAGGGGTTGGACGGGAGGGGCTGGGAGCTGGACACCTGGTTTGGCCACGTCCTGTGTGACTTTGGACAAGCTCCCCGTCCTCTCTGGGCCCTGGCAACATCTTCTGCAGAGGGGACTGTGGTGAGAGTGATGCCGGGACCCCGGAGCCCAGAGTCTCACTGACTGTTCCTTTCAGAACACAGAGCCGGAAGCAGGCCCGAGACACGGAATTGGTGCAAGCAGCTTATTAGGGGTCGATTCCAGAAAACACTGTCTAGGGCCGTGGCGGAGCCCATAGGCGCATCATGACAGCTGACTGCTGCAGGGGGGCAGGCGGGGCTCAGCCCCCTCTGTGCAATCCTGCCCGAGGGGGGCAGGCAACAGGCCTGGGCACAGGGCCTGGGCGGGGGCAGCGAGCCCCTAGCAGAGCCAAGTAGGAGCTGACTCTGAGGCAGCAGCGAGGGCGCCAGGGCACGTGTGGGCCCCGGAGCCTCTGCTGTTGAACAGCCTTTTCTAGAACCAGGGCTGCGGGGAGGACTCCTGGGTCTGTGGCGACTTCTCCTTGCACCCCACACTTGTGTCCTTCCCTCATCAAAGCCTCCACCTCCAGCAGCAGCGGAACAGAAACGAAGCATGAAGGTTTGGGAGATTAAAGAACCACCCATCTGCTTCAACACTGGCTTTGATGAATCGGGGAACAGGTGGAATCCTTCTCAGCGGTGCTTTGAGGGGTCTCTGGGGTCCGGGAACCTGAGCTGGAGATTTCAGGGTGCAGCACTGTGGGAAAGCAGCACCAGCCACCCCGCAGACCCTCTGCTGAGGTAAGCTCCCTGCAGGACAGGGAGGGGGTGTGGGGACAACACACTATGGGGCTGAGCTTCCCGGAGCACCCAGGTATGTAGTTATTTTTATATTCAAATAAACCCAGAGCAGGTCTATCCTCCTAACAGAACACTACTCAGCAATGAGAAGGAATGACAGCTGAGTCGTGCGCCCACACAGGTGGATCCCAAGGCGTGGTGCTAAGGAGAAGCAGCCAGACCCAGAGGCCACCAACTGCTTGGGAAACACTAGCCCGCATGGTGGGAGCTGACCAGGGGCGGCGGCTCCCGATCTCATCTGTGGTCGTATTTCCGTGACTGCCTAGATTGCCAAGATTCTTCCAATTGCAGTTACAATTGGTGCCTTTTTGGGGAGGCAAATTATATTCCGACTGAGGCTGATTTTAAAAAGAAGGAAACAAACCCAGAGTAGTGCAGAAGATGAGTTGTGGGTCAGGTGACTTGGGACTCACACACACACACACCCGCTCGCTCACTCATGCCAGAGACCCCTAGTGACACAGAGACACACAACTTGGAATCGAGACAGAAGTGTGTCCACACCCCAGCTCTGTGCTTGTGCAAGTTATGTATCTGGGGGCAAGTCATTTCACCCCCACGAGCCTAAATATTCTTGTGGGTGCGTAGTGCTGTGACCGCAGCTGTGCCACCCAAACCCCACTCATACGGAAGCCCTAACCCCTGGGGCTTAGAGATAAGGTTTTTTGCAAGTGATGAGGGAATTAAGGTTAAATGAGGTGATAAGGGGGCCTCCCTGGTGGCGCAAATGGTTAAGCACAGCACTATGAAGCTATCGCAGCCGCTGCAGCATGAGTTTGATCCCCGGCCAGGGAGATTCCCACATGGCGCAGCAGACCTCTCCTGTCTCCCCGCTGCTCCCCTCAGCAGTGTATTTCAGTAGATCCGCCTGTTCTGTTGCCCACTCTGTCTCAGGTGAATCCCCTCACCACCCCACACCTCTGGCCTGCACCCCAGCTTGTATGCATAAATAAATAAATCTTTTTTAAAAATGAGGTGGTAAGGGTGGGGTCCTGATCCTATAGGCTTGGTGGCCATACAAGAGAGAGATTTCTCTCTCCCCTCTCTCTCTCTCACCATGGAAAGGGACGGCGAGCACTCAAGAAAGGGTGGCCATCCATAAGCTGGGCAGAGAGCCCTCACGGGGAATTGACCAGGCTGGCACTGGATTTCCAGCCTCGAGACTATGAGAAAATAAATGCCTGTGGCTAAAGCCGCTCAGTCTGTATTCTGTTATGACTGCCCACAAGGACTAAGGCAAAGGGGGTACTCGTTCTGCTGTGTGATGAGAATAGGTGCATGAGTGCCTTGCTCCCCAACTATGGGTGCCTAAAAACTTCAATTATTCAACAGGGGTGTTGGGTAGATACTTTCCAGCTCAAGTAGCAGGAAATCTCAACTTGGCTGAAGCAGTGTGGAAAATGCGTGTTTTCGGATAAGAAGTCCTGAGTTAAGGGAATTCTAAGGCTGCTGAATTCAGTATCTCAGGCCCTTATTGAGATCCCAAGTCTTACGGTGCTTTCTACCCTGCCGGCCTCGGCCTAGCAGCCTAGTTTCCCTCATGGCTGCAAGATAGCTGCTGGGGTTCCGGTCATCAACTGCAGAGGCAACTCTGTCCTGCAAAGTGAGTGCCCATTCTCTGCAGAGGAATCTGAGGCCCTGAGAGGAGATGTTGCTTGAAGGTTTCCCATGTCCAGTGAGTGGCATCAGGGTCCAAGGACTGGGCACATAACCTCTCTGCTGTGCCACTTCCTGGGCATGGCTATTGCTTTACCTATTATTTTAACCCTTGCTGGGAATTCATGGAGTATCAGGCGCATCTGGTCCAGAGCAGAGGAGCCATTTCCCCTCTGGGTTGCTGTGGAAGCCTCAGCTTCTCCACTCTGCATCCCAGGCTCTGCGTGGAGGGGGTGAGCCCCAGCAATGAGTCTTTGCTGCAGAGAATTACGTCTGAGCAAAACTATGTGTGTTCTCTCTCCACACTGGTTTTTGTACCAAGGACAGATTCTCACTGAGGTTCTGGAAAAGAAGGGATATTAAGAGTCTAGGCCCACTGGTTCTTCCTCCCAATGCACACTTTCTCCGGAGGCCTCTGCAGCCAGACTCACCTGCCCAGGTGCCTTGACATGCAGCCTCTGCCATTACCTTGAGAGTCTATGCTCTCCTAGCCTCTGTTCATGCTTGCCTCCCACCCAGAATGCCCTCCTCCTCAATTCCCTATGTATCTCCCAAGCTGACACCCTTAAGTCTTCCTCCTCCAGGAAGCCCTTCCTGATAGTTTCCCCATTTTAGCGCCAGACACTTGTCAATAATACCATAGGTCCCAAATCTGCTGCTTCATGGAATCAAGGTGTGGGGGGAGCAGTTGGAGGTGGGGGAGGGAGGGAGGGACATCTAATAAAGTGATATTTCCCAGCCTGCCTAAGAGCCAGGTTAGCAGTGTGGTTAGAAGCAGGGTTCTAATATCAGGCACCCTGGGATAAAATCCTGGTTCTGACGATACTGTTCAGGGTGCAACCTCAAGCAAGTTACTTCACCTCTCTGTGCTTCACTTTCTCCACCAGCAAAATGGAGCTAATAGTAGTACCTATACATTTAGTATCCTTGGAAGATTATATATGTTAACAGCAACAACAAAAAAGCAGCAGCACATAGACTGAAACCAAACAAGGAGAAAACATTCAATACATACATATTTTTAGCTATTGAACCAGACTCTTTAGAGGTGAGACCGTGGACTGTGCTTTTGCGGATTATCCTGAATGGGTCTTTGTAGCCAGCCAGGAGGGTTCGTTCAGGTGGCCATTAGGGAACCATGGTCCTGTCTCAAGTCACACTGGATTCTAGAATCCCTGCTCAGAAGTGGTCATTAGCTCCCTTTGCCCTAACATAAGACCCCATTCCTCAATAACAATCTGGTCCCCACCTTCCCTTTCTCACCTCACTTCCCTCCCTTGTGCCCTGCCACTGTGCTCTTTAATCCCAGAAGAATATCCCTCAAGGGCAGCATCTAGGTTGCCATGCCTTTGCCTGTGCTGTTCCTTCTAAGTGAGATGCCCTTCCCTGCCTTTTCTACCCCGACAGCATCAGCACTACCCTCACTGAGAGGCCCTGGAGGTGGGTGCACGGAGGCTGAGCTGGAGCACAGAGCTGAGCCATCTCAAGGTCTGTGCCTTTAACCACGACCTGTGGTATCTCACGGGCCCGCCCCCTGCGTCCCCCACTTCCCTACAGAGTGAGGGTCCCCACCAGCCACATGCATGAAGACCCCGCTCCACTCCTGTCCTAAAGTCCACACATTTTCAGGTTTTTCTGCCAAACCCCCAATAGGCAGCTTCCCTCCAGCCACCCCCCACTGTGGACCCCAAGCTGGTTAGCACCAGGAACCCCATTTACAATCCTTCCCCCTCCCCTGCACTCTGATTTGAAAGCTCGCTTTCCCTATCAAGCTGGCAGCACACTGTCCAGGCAATAAGCTCATCTTGCGTTTCTGTTCATCAGCCATAACTAACTGCCCTGAGCACAGCACCCCTGGGCTGGGTGGCAGGGGCGGGGGGCGGGGGCTCGAGCCGTAGTGCAGACACCCGCTAACCTGGCCACCTGTGCCCTCACCCTCAGGCTGGGGAGCAGCAGAGAAGGACTATTCCCCTGAGGCCCTGTGACAAGACGGAAGTAGCTCAGCACACCAGGCTGCCTTCACGAGCCGCAACGAGCCAGAGACCCTGGCATAATGGCCGGCATCTTGGCGTGGAAAGCAGACGGAGGATTAGAGCAAAGGGAGGAGGAAGAGATAGTGTCTGGGTTTTGTCTTCCGCTGCTCGCAGGCAAAAAAGGAATTCCCCAAGCGAGCAGCTCCACTTCACAGCCTCTGCTCGCCCCCCACCCCAGGACATGCACCCACAGACGTGCCTTAAGCCGAGTCCGGCCCACGAGAACATGCGCTGCCCTCCCAGTCCTGAGCCCTGCAAGGGACCACGGAGAGAATCGCTGAGTAAACAGCAGCTCGCACGGTCGTCACCACTCATTAAATATTAACACTGTCCATTTGCCCGTGCGTGAGTGCACCCACTCGCCCGGCTGCAAACCCAGCGAAAATCTCCCCCGTTCTTCCTTCCTGTTCTCACTGACATTTTTACAGCCCTTCCAGGACGTGTCAGCCCCTAGCCCGGTGCTTCTTCCAGATAACCTCTTCGCAAGGCTCGACCCAGCCTTGTCACAAGCTGGGTGGCCTTGGGGCTGCTACTGAGTCCCCTCCCCTCGAGTGTGAATGGACAAAACGCCTTCACTACCACATGGAACTGAGGATCGGATCGGATGTGACAATATGTGCAGAGTGCCCGGCACGTGGCAGGTTCATTCTGGTAGTCTCTGGAGGGTTCTTCCTCTTCTATGCCCTGCCCCTCCGGCAACTTGACAGGGAATTTTGGAAATGGGGCAGATAAAGTCACAGGGGCTCCTGTGCTTCAGCTGTGGAGGCACCATGGGGAGCCAGCGTTCCAGCTCTGGGCCAACCCCTGCCTTCAGTACCCCCACCGCCAAAGGGCTAGGACGCGGGGTCCGGGAAGCGGGTCCTGTGTCTCTAAGCGGCCGGGACATGGGGCTGAGTGATGCTTTGGTATCACAGAGATTCTTATTTATGCAACAATGTGTGTGTTCAGCGTGCTGCTAAGTCCTTAAGCTGCCCAGTACCAGCCATAAAAGCCTCCATATATCAGCCTGAATTCCCTTCTTGGGTAGTTTAAAAGAATGAGAGGTGACTTAATGGCAGTGTTTAAGGGTTATTATATATAAGTTAACGGCCAGATGCTCTTCGGCGGCAGGCAGAGGGATGCGGAGGGGGCCCTTGGAGTTCAGAGGGTTTACTGTGTCTTCACCCCACTGCACCCCAAAGGCAGCAGGGTGGGCCAACTCTCAAGGTCTCCTCCACCCCGCAAGAGACATTTTGGGCCTTGAGGCTCACTGGTTGTCTCATCCCCGAATGTGATTGATCGTTCAAAGATCAGATGTTCCTACAGCTGGCGTGCTGCGGGATTTGGCTGCATAGAAGAGCAAGGGACTTCTGGGAGGAGACCAGGCCCTGGGCGCTGCAGCCAAACAAAATCATTCATGACACGCAGAGAGTGAGGGTGTTCACTGTTGGGGGGGGCTCCCTCCTTTCCTCTGTATCAGCAGGCCTGAGGGGTGCAAAGTGGGGCCCAGCATGTGCCCCCCAAGTGAGAGCAGTCGGGTGAAGTTAGAAAGAGAGTTTCCAGCAACAGATGAAGAGGAAAGTGTTCTTTTCTCCAAGAAAGGAGGCAGGGAGGGCGCACCACCTCTCTGGGAAAAGAGGGGATTCAGCCAGGCAGGTGTGGGGGAGGGCACTGGGCCTTTCTGTGGGGTTGTTCTCACTGAATTGCACCCCCTTCCACCTGAGATCCTTTCTGGACCAGCAAAGGGGTGCCCTGAGAGAACGCAGACACCCTAGCTCAAAGCCTGGAACCTCTACCCGGTCCCCAGTTGGAATTGGGGAAAACTGGGTCACCGTTTTGAGTCTCAGTACTCTTCAGTACTGTAGGACTCGCCAGTACTCCAGGCCAGTAACACCCCCTCTGCAGGTGGAGAACAAGAACGAGGGGAGTGGAGACGCCCGCACTGACTTCTCCCCTCCCCGGCTTGTTGGGCCACCTCTGTCCAGCATGGTCCTCTGCACCAGTCCCAGCCATCGTGCTGATGACGTCTTTGCTGTCCTTCACTGCCGCTTGGGGCACACCCTTGCTCAGCGACGTGTGCAGGCTGTGCCCGTTCGTCCTGCAAGCTCAGCCTCGCCAGGATCCCCACGGCTGACCCACTGGGCACCGACAAACCCGGAGCACACCTGCCTGCCCATATAGCTGTCCTCCGGGAAGTGCTTAGAGTCTCCCGGCCAGACCACCACACACTACTGGGTCTGCTTGTTTCGGGGGGGGGGGGAGGGGGCTTCTGTTTCCCTGGTGGATTCTCTGCCCCACCCCCCACCCCGACTTCCAATCTTTCCAGACACCTCTCTGAGTGGAAGGAGAGTCCACCCAGTGGCAGAGGTGGTCTCCACTTTCCTGCTCCCTGATCCGGAGCATCCTAGGGCCTCCCCTGGCAACATCCTCCCCCTCGACCCTCCTGTTCCCCCTCAGAAATCCTCTTCCACTTTGGAGACTCAGATATATGCCAGCTCATGTGCAAGCCCCTGCTTCCCCACACCGGCTTTGGAGGACAGCAGGCACACCCCGTGTATTTCAGCTGCCCCTGCAGACCACAGGCCCCAGAGAACACAGCCCAGGACACACTTGCCTCTGCCTGCGTGCCCCCAGAGCTTAGTAAACACGGGCTGTTACTCAGAAAGAAAATCACAGTCGCTCAGGCACACTGAGCCCTGTTATGGGCCAGACACAAGCTCCACGTCTGCAGACATCATCTCATTTTATCCTCAGAGCACGCGCCAACAAGCTATTATTAGCCCCACTTATAAAGGGGAGACTCTGAGACTCAGATCGAGTGACTGGTCCAAGGTCACCCTGCTACCATGGCAACACGGCTCCAGGCCAGGCCAGGGACACGCCCAGGTCTGCCACACCCTCCCTCTAGGCCACACCCTCAGAAGACAAGTTACAGGATGGGACAAAGATACACATGTCACCTTCTGGATCAGACCTGATGTCAGATATTCAAATTCAGGAGTTCAAAGAGGCTTTTCCAGCATAGGAAGGAAAAATACACAAGTAAGCTTTTTAAAAAAAGCCAAGTTGAGAAAAACTGTGGGATTCTGTGATGGACTGAATTGTGTCCAACCCCAAAATTCACATGTTGAAGGTCTAATCCCCCAGTGTTTCCAAGTGTGACTGTATTTGGAGATGGGGTTTTAAAGAGGTGATTAAGTTAAAATGAGGCCATGGCGGGGGGCAGTCCCGTCTGACTGTCGTCCTCATAAGAGGCGGAAATGTGGACATATATGAGCTCCAGGACACGCATGTGGGGGCAGGCCATGGAGGACACAGTGAGTTGCATCACCTGCCCACCAGGAGAGAGGGCTCAGAGAGACCTGCTGACACCTTGATCTCCGCCCTCTTCCAGAACCACAAGAAGGTAAGTCTCCTGCTGTTGCTGCCTCTCAGCCTATGGGATCTCCTTACCGCCGCCCTAAACAGGCGTATACCATCTCCTATCATAACTAACACCCCTAACACATAAAAAGGAGCTAGAAATCGTAAGAAAAGGATCAGCAAATGGATATTTAAAAAGAACAAAGAATCTGATAGGTAGTCACCAAAAAAGGAAAAACAAACAGCTCATAAAGTTTCTCAATGTCACTCGTGGCAGATGAAAACTTCATGGAGACGCCATCTTTCATGATAAGATGCACGAAGCTTCCAAAGTGTTGCTAGCACCCTGTTTGGAAAGACGAGTAGAGGGGACTCCCCACCCCAGCTGGTAGGGGTAGGGATTGTACAAGCTATAGATAGTAATTTGGCAAAATCCAGCTGAAAGAAAAAAGGAAAGATAGGAAGGGGGGAGGGATGGAGGGAGCAAGGGGTGAATGGGAAGGAGGGGTGAGGGATGAGAGGGGAGGGAGGAAAGAAGGGGTAAGGGAAGGAGGGGAGGAGGGAGGAAGGGAGGGAGGTAAGGAAAGGTGAGGGAGGAAGGGGATGAAGGAGGGAGGGAAGAGAGAAAAAGGGGAAGTGTGAGAAGAGGGGAAGGGAGGGGAAGGGAAAACTGCTCTGGAGTGGTTCAAATCTGGTTCAAATCCCAGCCCCACCACTTTTTAGCTATATAACTTGGGCTGTTGTTTGGGCCATTGCTCACCCTGTCTGTGCCTCAGTTTCCTCATCTACTAAGAGAGGGAGAAGATATTTGCACATAGTACACCTGACACGAGGTTAATAACCAAGATATATAAATAACTCACAACTCAACACCACCACCACCAAACCCTGTCAAAAAAAAAGGGGGGGGGGCCAGAAGATCAGAATAGACACTTCTCCAAAGAGACATACAGATGGTCAACAGGCACATGGAAAAACGCTCATTGTCACCTACTATCAGGGAAACGCGATCAAAACCACAGTGCGATGCCACCTCACCCCTGTGGAAATGGCCTATATCAAAGGACCAGTAGCAACAAGTGCTGGCGAGGCTGTGGGAAGGAAGGAATCCTCGTACACTGTTCGTGGGGATGTCAATCGAGGAAACCATTTTGGAAACAGTATGGAGGTTTCTCAAAAAAGCTAAAATTAAGACTGCTATGTGATCCCGCAACCCCATGTCTAAAGATTTAAAAGAGGGCCTCCCTGGTGGCGTAACAGGTTGATCGCAGCACCGTGGAGCTGTCGGCGGCTGCAGCACGAGTTCAATGTCCGGCCAGGGAGATTCCCACATGGCGCGGCAAACTCTCCTGCCTCACCCTCTGCTCCCCTCAGCAGAGTGTTTCCGTCAATCTGCCTGTTCTGCTCCCCACTCTGTTTCTGGTGAACCCTCTCACCACCCCACACCTCTGTCCTGCACCCCAGCTTCTATGCATAAATAAGCAAAATCTTTAAAAATATATATCCAAAGACCATGACATCATTAACTCAAAGAGTTGTCTGTTACCCAGTATTTATGATAGCAAGATAGGGAAACTGCCCAAGTGGCCACAGGTGAATGGATAAAGAAGATACATGCGTATGTCATGAAATACCACTCAGCTTTCAAAAAGATGAAATTTTGCCATTTACAGCAAAATGGAAGGAACTCGAGGGGATTATTCTATGTGATATAAGTCAGCAAAAGACAGATGTCAGATGATCTCACCGATGGAGCGTATAAAGAAACAAAGCAAATGAACAGATAAAATAATAATAAAGTAGTAGATTTTGATAATGGAATGAAATTTGCCAGAGGGGAAGAGGGAGGGGGGGATGAAAAAAGAGCGAAGAAGGTCCAATGGATGGTGGGGGTTTTGAAATAATGATCAGTTTAATTAAAAAAATATAATTAAAAAAAAAAAAGCAAAGCACTCCTCCCCAGTGCCAAGGAAATGAGGTTTGGATACAGCTCTCCCGAATCTCCCCCTCCTGCACCCAGTCTCCCTTTGCCCTCTCTCCTCATTCATTCCTTTTGCAATGCTTCTTCCACCCATGCGCAGTACCTACTCCTGTGACATCAACACCAACAAAATTGAAGTTATTACCTGCCCAGCACTCTGCTTTTTCTTTTGGAACAACCCTCCAAGGTAAGTTATGATCCTCCTCTCGCAGTTTGGGGACAGCCCGGGAGCAGAGAAGCAGTCTCGTCCAAGGTCAGCAGTTATTAACCAGCAGGACTCAGCCTGGAACTCAGCCTCCTGACCCCAGACTGCGGTGCCCAGCCTTTGCCGCAGTGCCCCCCAAATCACAAGGGGGCTTCCTCGGAAGTCACCCCAAGAGTGATGGGGGATCAAAGGGGACCCTCCCATTCACATCCTGTAAGGCCCACTTCAATTCAAATTCCAGTTACCACCCTGCCAGACAGTCCCCAGCGTGACATTGTCATGGTCTCCACAGCCCCTGTCTTGGTTCCCCCAAGCCCAAAGACCCTCTGGGGTAGAACCCTTCTGCTGTCAGGACCTGACTTTCTGGACCTGACTTTTTTTTTTCCAGGATCATTTCCAGGGAGTGTCCCCTCTTAGTCTGCAGGGCAAAATCTAAGCTTCTAATCTTTAGATTGCTAAATCCTCTATAACACGAGGAACAGAATGAGCCTTTTATTGAGTAGGCTCAATCTAGATGCCAGGACCCATATCCCCAATTGAAATAATAAACACATAACTATGATACTGGATGGACATGACTTTCTTTTGCAGCTAAGAAAATTAAGGCTCAGAGAGGTTGAGTGACGTGTCCAAGGTTACCCAGCACACAGGGGAAACTGGGATTCAAACCCAGTCCGCTTCACCTGCAGGATTCCAAAGCCTCTGTGCCTTGTCCCCTTGCTTTGCCTCTGGCAGAAAATGCTTAATAACTACCTGGCCGCTGAACACAAGGGCAGAGCCTCTTGCGGCCCCCGTGAGATGGCTGCGGGGGGGACTGGGAGCACATCTGTCTGGCATCTGCTTTCCTTTGAAACGAATGTTTTCTTAATGCCCGTTTCATGGCTTTTGTGCCCTTTAACAACTCTGCCAGGCCTCCCAAACTAGGGGCTTGCAGGGGCTCAGCCGTGTCTGTTCTGCCGTCGGGGCAGGGGCTTGGAAGCTGCACTAGCTGTGTGAGCAGCTGCTGCTCAGCCCCAGGACAGGGGCTGGGGGAAGGTAAACAGGCTGAGTGGGCCAGGCGGGTCCTCTCCGAGCAGAGCAGATGCCTGAGCCAGAGGCGGGAGCCAGAGGCGGGAGCCTGTGCGGGAGGCTGCACTGGCCCCGCCTTCACTCAGCGCCCTTCTCCAGCAGGCTGCTTCGGTTTCCTCCTCATGTGATGACAGTGCTCAGAGGAGTGTCTGCCGTATCCAGCAGGGATTCAGCCAATGCTGGCTGTCCCCCCCTTTCATCCCAGTAGTTGGAAGGGCTTTGCAGGGATCCTGGGTGGAGAAAAGAAGGGCAGCAGTGGGGAGGGGTGGGGTGTTCCTTTCTGATCTCAGGTACGGGCACAGGAGGTCAAACTCCAGCCCAAGAGAATCCCCTGCCAGTCCCAGGCACAGCCAATGGCCTGGGGTTTTTGCAGCTGGTCTCCAGAGCCTACCATTGCCCCCCAGTATCCATGTGGGCACAGGGGGCTTCTGAGGTCACTGAGAGCACTGTGGGTACCCACCTAGCCCAGCTCCTACACATCCATGCAACCTCACCCACCACGCCGCTGTGACCCCAGGATCCACACTAGCCAGTGCCTTCGTGTAAGGAGACGGAGAGCGTGTACTGACCCCTTCTACCTGCTGGGCGATACGGAGGGGAGAAGGAGAGGGGCGAAGGGACCGGGATGGATCACAGCATCTCATCAGCTCCCTGTTCAGAGCCCTCCGTGGCTCCCTATTGCCTGCCTTCCCCAGAATCCAAAGTGCATCCTGCTTGCAGCATCTCATCCCACAGATGCAGCCTAACCCTGACCCCTCTTACTGGCCCTGCTTTCATTTGGACAAATTGGTCTTGATGGATAGGAATGGGGAGGTCCCAGAGTTGTGATAGACACCAGGATCCAGGACAAACAAACCGACCAGCCCACCCCATGGAGCCTGTAGGCTGAGGGGGGCTGCACACTAAATCTGCAGTGACAGCACACGACAGATACTATCCTGGGGGGGGGGGGGAGGGGCTGTCCAGCCCAGGTGTCCTCCATTAAACCAGGGCAGAGACCCTCTACCCAGGCCCAGGGTCAGCGAGTTCTGGGACGAGGTGCCACACAAGCAGAGCCCTCCAGGGTGACGGGAGGGGATCGTTCTCGGTCCCCCCAAACCCTGGGGTAGCACCAGGTCTCAACTTTCTCACACACCCTGCCTTCCTCTTACGCCTCCTTCTTATACCCAGAGGGCCGGGCTGCCCTCTCCTCTCCCCTCGATGCTCCCTGTCTTTCAGGACCTCCCCTTCCTGGAAAACCTCCCCACCTGACGATTTACACCCCCGTCCCCCATGCCCCTCAGTATTTAGCCTGAAGAACTCAAGGCCTGATCAGAGAGGGAAGGTCACTTTCCCAGAGTCACAAAGTAAATAACTGGGGATCTAAACACAAGCCACAGGGCTCCACAGAGAGAAAATTGGGAACCCCATGGGGGCTCCAAAGGCAAATCAGAGGGGTGCTGGCACGCCCCCTGAGCCAGCTGGCGGGCAGGCCGTCCTGCACTGTCAGACTGCACTGCCCGGGGCCGGGCAGCAGGCACCTGAGCCTCGGTGGGCGGGCAGCATCGGCCCAGATGTCCGTCAGGATGATATTAACGTGCCGTCCATCCAATTAGAAGCCAGTAATTAAAATTCATCTTCCTTCCTAGCGCACAGTATTAAACCACAAACACTTCATTATATGCCTCTTACCTCGCTGATTTGCATAAATGGGAAGAAACACTTACCGCGGCAGCACTAATTAATGCCCAGGGTGCTCTGTGGCTTAGCCGCTGTTGACAGCTTACGCTCGGGCTGCGGGTGAGTCTGCTCTGGGCGCCAGCAGGGTCGGGGTGCCATAAGCAGGGGTTTCTGAACCCCACTGGGGGTGGGGGATGAGAGGGACTGAGGTCCCCTTCTAATGGGGGGAACGAAGCTTGCTCTCGCGGAGCTCCCAGTCCGACAGGAGAACCAGCCCTGCACGAAGATATTCCCAGCCTGTGGGTCTCGCCTGTGGAGGGGCCCAGGCTGAGGGGTGAGACACAGCCTCTGCCCTCGGGAGGCTCACAGTCCCTGCTCTGAACACATGCCTGCTCTGGGGGAGGGGACCCGCCTTCCCCCTGGGGCCCGCCTGAGTCTGACAGGGAAAGCACCCCAAGCCTGGACGGTCCATCTATCAAAGAGGCCATCTGATGAAATAGAAAAATCATGGTGTTTGGAGTCAGGGAAGCCAAATACGTGACCTCTGGAAAGTTACTTAACCTCTCTTAATTGCAATTTCCTCATCTGCAAAATAGGCACTTAGCATCCCATTAGCGGCTGCGGCGGGGAGGAAGAAGGGCCAGTCCAGCAGCAGCGTGGCTGAAGCTGAGTCTGAAGCATGCCCCAGGCCGGGCGGGAGGCAGGAGGCCAGTGCGGATAAGGGGCTAAGCGGATAAGCGGGGAAGAAGACAGGGAACCCGCCCAGGTGGATAAACACGCCCTGGGAGTGTTCAGGCTGGGATGCAGAGCGAGGTCCTGGGGTGCCGGAGGGAGCTTGAGCCAAGAGCAAGGACTTGCCTGGGCTCAGGGTGCAGGTGAGTCACTGACCAGCTTGGGGAGAGCACAGTGAGGCAGCATCAGAGAGCCCAGGAACCACCCTCACCCCAGAAACACCCTCAAGGGGCAGAGAAGGGTGGAGGGCGGGAGCATCACGGGGGTCGCCTTGGGAAGTCCCTCGGAACCTGTCTTTTTGACTCCAGACCCTCTTTCCCCTCGCCTTACACCCACCCCTCTCCAGGGATGTCACCTCTGCCATGGGAGCTTCCGGGGAGCTGCACAACCCAGAGGAAAGCCCCGTAACTGGGTATTAGAGGAGCCCGCAGTTGCTTGGGGTCTCCCCCAAACTCCTTGTGAAGCGGGTTTCTAAGCTTCCAAGTCTCTTTAGGGAAAAAGCTGCACGACGCTGCAGCCCCCTCAGGACCCTCATTGGAGGGGAGCAGGGGTAGGAGCAGTAGCCTTGAACTTCCTCCCCCAGGGACAGAGCCTCCGGCTGGGAGCCGCCTGGCCGTGGTCTGAACCCCAGTTCTGCTGCCCATTTGCTGTGCATCCTGAAGCACGTGACTTCCCTCTCTGATCTTGTCTGCTCATCTGCACAGAGGAGGGGACAGGTCCCGCAGACAGAAGCACCAAGTGGGTGATGTGGGCACCGTGCTCGTCTGGGGGGAGCTCGCGCCACCCCGGTCGCTCCTTCCTTCCCTCCCTGACTGCCGGCTCCTTGGACGTTGGCGGCTCCAGGAGACCCTAGAGAGGAGCCCTGCCACACAGGGAGGGGCAGGATGCTCCCTGGAGGTGGGCAAGGCTTGGCAGGACCCAGCCCCCCACCCCGACAGGCTGGGAGTTGGCCGGCTGCGTCTGTGAGGGGCCTACACGCAGCCCAGGCCCACTTACCCCGATTAGTTCCCAGCTGGGTAACTATTTACACGGGCTGCCAGGCCGGTGGTACATCATAATTATATATTATATGTATTAATACTTCACCTTTCGCCAGCACTGCATCTGGGCCCGTCAAAACACGCACCAACATTAATCAATTACGCTCCCAGCCCCTCCGACCAACCGCAGTGATTAGCTTCTTTTTTCCTCACCCCGAGGGGGCTGGGAGCGAGGCTCACCCAAGGTCACTCCCAGGACGAGGAGAGGCTCGCTGCGTCCAGGTGGTCAGCACTGGCAGAGGGCCACCAGCTGGGCTCCCCAGCCTGCCCCGCCCCACGCAGGGCCGTGCCGCGGGCACAGGGGCAGCCCAACCCTCGTCAGTCTTGATTTTAGCCGCGATGGTCTTGGAGCACCATCACTTGTTTGGGGGAGGGACTAGGGCCTGTTATCAGGTCTTTGAAAACTCTGGATGCCCCATGCTCTTCTCCTTTCAGGGATCATCAGAATTACTTTGGGGGGACAGCTGGCCTGGGCCGCCCCCCGCCCTTTGTCTGCTCGATAGCTACTGTTTGATGAATCCTTAAATGCCAAACTCGCTGTACACAAAGGCCAGATTCTTATTCCCACAGGAACCCTACAAAGCAAGGTAAAATATCATCTCAATTTACAGGAGGAGCCGAGGCCCTGGGAGGCGAATGACCCAGCCAAGGTCACGGGGCCCCAAAGTGGCAGAGCTGGATGCCTCTGGGGTCAGCCGGGGCAACTTCCGGGCGGTGGTGAGGGTCTCTCTGGGCTGCACCTGTGCTGGGTGCTGGGTGACCTCGGCCTCCAGAGGTCACAGGGGGGCGGGCAACGTCTTCTGGATTAGACTTGAAGGGCATAGGGAGGGGCGGGTGGGGGTGTATTCCAAGCAGGAATACAGAGCTAAGTCATTTAGGCTCAAAGGCCATTGAGTTGCCTTTTGCGGTCAAGTTCATCTCCCCCCTGTTCATTTTTCTCCCCCCTCTGCCCTCCTGTTCCCTCCTTCTCTTCTTTCCTCTCTTCCTTGGAGGAGGGTCTCCCTGGAGACCCTTGAGACTGGCTAGAAACTGAAAAGGTGCTGGAGGGAGAGTGAATCCTGCAGCCCTGACGCTCGGCTCCATCAGCCTGAGCTGGGACCTGCAGGCAGCGTGGTGGAGACCTCCAGCCCCTCCACAGCTGACCCTCCCGGGCTCAGAGCCCCTCTCTTGCTCCTGACTTGGGCCTCCCAGCCGAGAAGGGGCGCTCTCTCCGCACCGGATGCTCTGCGCCAGGAACACGCGCATCCTCTCAGGGCAGGACGCAGCAGAGCCAGGGAGGTGACAGAGGAGGCACCGGCCTCCCAGGGTCAGGCCTGAAGGTCAGAGACGGGTGGGATGAGTGGCCCATTGCTCCTCTCCTTTGCTGCCCTTCACCACCCAGCAGAATCTTTGGAAACTGAGAGAGGGGACTTTGCGTGAGGAAGTCCTGATGTGGGAGGGAGGTTTGAACAAAGGTGTAGAACGGTGTGGGGGCTGGCAGGCCTTGAACGGGGCAATGATGTATTCAACAGACAGGAAAAAAGCACCAAGGCCAGATTCTATCAAAGTCTTCTGTACTGAGGGGCCAAAGTGGACAGTACCAGGCAGGAGATAGATATAAACAAGAGACTCAGGCTAGATAAATGCAATAGGGAGTGGTGGAGACCGGGGCAAAATGGGGAATGTGTGCTCAGCTTGAAGGAACGAAAATTAGTGAGCACAGACAGACAGGTGGTAAGAACATTGCCCTGGAAGGCGCTGAACCTAGGATTTGATGGACACCACTGGCAATGAACTCTCTGTGGCTCTGGATGGCCCTTCCCTGTCCTGGGTCTCCACGTCTCCATCTGTGAAATGAACGTGTGAGTTCTGCTTGAGGGCAGAAACGAATGAAATGAGATAAAGCAGTGACAGTTTTGGACCAGCGGTGATGGATTACGCTGCTGTGGGGAGGGCTGGAATGACACATCTGGATCTCAGACGAACTAGAATTGGAGTCCTGTTCCCTCTCCCTCACAGCCCCCTCGCCATCCCAGCCTTCACCCCCCGACCCTCGGTCCATCACCTCGCTGTAAAGAGAGGCTCATACTCCACGGGGAGTCAAGGAGAAGATGTTCCTCTGATACCTGGCCTGGAGTAAGCTCTACTCCCCTCCCTTCCCTGGCCCCGAGGATGCTGCTGTTTTATTGGTCACTGGACCTGCTTGTCCCCCATGAGGGAGCCAAGTCACCAGGGCTCACTGAGGGCGACCAGGCTGCCCAGTTCCAGGCTGGGCTTTGAACTTGCCTGGGGCTGGCACATGGACTTCTGAGCTGCTCTGAACCACCCCCACCACCCGCATCTCTCTGGCACGGCCTCCCCTGCCGATGAAAGCGAGGATGCTGGCGTGAGCCTTCTGAAGTCCATTATGGCCATCTGCGGATGGTAATGGACGGACAGCTCGTGGAGGACAAAACCATCCATAACTGTTACACGGTTTATGCTGAATCTGAAGCGGCGCCCGGGAACGTCTCCATCACTCTCCCCGCCTCCTCACTCGCGCTGCCTGCGCGGAGCCTGTGGGGCAGATTTCCCTTCGTGTCTCCCTCTGTGCCACGGAGCCCTGTGACTGCTGCTGTGGGTGGGACCTGAGTGTCCCTGGTGACACCCCTGGACTTGGGGCTGTCCCCGCTGCTGGCTGGCATGCTGCAAGCAACCCAGGGGCGTCCCCCTGTGCTGCTACACCATAGTGTGTGGCAGGAACTGCACGTGGCCCTCTAATGGTGTCCTCTCCTAATCCTCGCCTCTGCCCCATAAGGCAGCCTTTCCTACCTTTATTCCAGAGAAACTGAGGTCCGGGGGGGCAGTGGAAGCTCATACTTCACAGTTACTAACCGGCCAAGCTGCCCCTGTGCCAGTAAGCGGCCCCGGTTCTCAAGTGCCCTGCTGTAGGGACTTGGGCGCTGTCCTCGGCAGGCTCGCAGGGGATGCAGGGACGCCAAGCAGGGCCTGCATGTGTCCTACCGGCCACAGTGACGGAGGCTGAAGTCGAAAGTGCACCTAAGAGACACGATGATGTCGGCAACGGACACCGCGTGCTGGGTCCCTGCCAACACACCAGGGTCTCACCAGCAAGAGGGCATTCAAGCGTCACCTCCACCTGCAAAGGGACAGACGCTTGGTCTCGCTTTCCAAATGTAAGTAAGGCTCAGAGCGGTCAAGCAACTCGTGGGCTCACACAGCATCTAAAAGGCCAAACAGCCATAAGCTCAGGCTGCTCAGAAGCAAGTGTGTGGTCTCTGCTCACTGAACCTCCACTCAAACAGCACTTCCCCGGGGGACCTGCTCGGACCCCACTGTAGCCCCTGAAGTGTACTCTACCTGATTTGGTGTCTGCTTTTCGCACTGGAGTTTAGCTCTGGGAGGGCAGGATCGCAGTAGGCAGTACATAGCAGGTCCTCCAAACCAACCTGGGGATGGCTGAGTAAGTTCTTTCGTTCACTCAACAAGCACGTGATGAACACCTAGATGTGCCAGGCCTAGTTCTGGGCACAGGGAGAGAGCACGGGAAAGCCCTGCCCTCACGGAGCCCACGAGGAAGAGAGAGCACAACCAAGGAAGAGAGGTGGTCCCGTCACATAGGGTGAAAACAAACAACAAAGCAGACCAAAGAGACAGAGTGCGGAGGAGGGTGACCACATGCTGGGAGGCCGGGGCTTCCTGGGTTAACCAGCATACAGTCCAGTGGACAGTCACTAGTCACAAACTTGTCATCCTCATGACGGGAAGCACTAAGTGGGCGAGCCCTGCTTGAGGTGGTGAGGCAGAAGTTGGCGGTTTCCCCCAATATCCATGGGCTTGTCTGTAACCCCCCCAATATAACCCCCAGCCATCCTGTAGGTAAGGAAGGCACAGAACTGAACCAGGGTGGATAGAAGGAGCTTGCAAGTATCCAAGGCCACTGCTAGGCCCCAGACATCCTGAGAAACCCTCCTCCAAGTGTGAATTATTGGCCAGGAAATACCCACTTCCCTCCATAGCCCGCTGTGGGATGAAGTGGGGCATGGCCGCATGCGCTGCTGTGGCCACTGGAATGTGGGTGTAAGTGATGCGTACCATTCAGGACCGGGACCCCAAAAAGCTAGCTGAGGCCCTCTCTGTACTTTCTTGTTCTGCTCTTTATAGTCTGAATCCAGATAATCAGGCAGGGAACCCCGGGGGCCCGGGGCATGATAGAGAACAAAAAAGAGGCTAGGACCTCTAAACCATGCTCGGAGGCGAGACCGGGGGTTTCTCCGAACAGTGCAGGAATAAATGCTTTTGACTCTGCCTGAGCAAGAAATCCTCCTTTGTGTTATGTCACCAGGAGTTTGGAGTTGTTTGTTAAGGCAGCTGGTGCTAATTACAATATTTGATTAGAGACCTAGGTCAAGCAAGAGAAGACGGTACACAGCAGACATTGCATGTGCAAAGGCCCTGGGGAGCCGGAAGTCCCAGGGACTTACAGTGGCTGGGTTGTATCCCTTACCCCTGGCCACATGGCTCAAACACATCACCTGCCTGAAAATGTCTTCTTTGCCATAAAGGGGGGTGCTGCCCCTGCCTTTCTCCCTGAAGGTACCAAGGTGGGGAGAAGGCTTTGGGACAGGGTTGCTCTGTCACCTCAGAGGCCCCTCTCCTTGGGCAGCAGGCCAGACACTCTTTGCTTTGAACTGCCCAGGAAACACTGGCATCGTCACCCCTCTTGGTGAGATCATGCGTCGGTGGCTCTGACGGTCCAGCTAGATCACAGGGCTGCCTGGAGGACCCTACTCTGCATGCCGGGATCTCGGGCCCCTGGGGGGTTCTGAGAGTCCTCCTCTGGAATCCAGGGAGGAGAGAAGAGCTGAACATTAGTGGAGTGCCTGCTTCCAACCAGATATTCCCATACCTGTCCTCACCCAGTCCCACAAACGACCTTGCAAGAACACCTTCGTTCCTGCTCCTGGCCACACTGCTTCCAGCACCGGAGCTCAGGCAGAATCCGGGGCAAGGAACTCCAGGGCCTGGCACAGGGTAAAGGCCTGCCCCCACGCCGGTGCACCAGCTCCGATCCTCCCAAGCCCCCTCCACTATCCAGATGAAGACACTGAGGTCCAGGTCATTGGGGCCTCAGAGACAGTGGCAGCAGGGAGACTCCACCCCAGAATGGAGGCTCCAAGGAGTGAACTCGGGAATTCCCAGACTAATCAGCACAGAGAGCCTGGGCAGGTGTCCAGCTCCGCGTACAGCTCCGCGCTGCGCTCACGCCGTCCCAGCCACCTCTGCCTGTAGCCACTCCAGCACCCATTTTACAGATGTGGGACCCAGGGGACCACGACCCACCAAGGTCACCCCAATGGAGGGCGACGGAGCCTGCTGGAGAGGCACACGGAGCAGGGGCCTGCCCCGGGGGAAGCCTCAGCACAACGCTTGGGGTTGCCACAACCTGCCTGTGTCACGGGCGCCTGGGGCTGGCCCACTGCCCAGAGCCCACAGGTGAGTGGACGGGCCCTGAGCCGAGGTGCGGGAGGCGGGCCGGGCGCCCCGCCAGGGCAGCGTTGGAGACATCACTCCCGATTGTCAGCAACATGAGCTCAGCGGTCCGCGCATCCACGGTATTGACACTGGTGATTAGCACGGCGCTGTGTCGGAGCCCTGAGTGAGCCACACGGGACACCCACCGCGCCCCCGGGTCTGCCACCCTTGCCGGCAAGGCCTGGCTCTGGCCCTGAGATCTTGGGGCTGCCCCAGCACACGTGGTCTCCCCTAAACACCAGGCGCTCCCCACTGTGGACACCAATCGTTCTGACAGGCCTGCTGGTCATCTCAGCGCTGACCGCCGGGCACAGTGGCCCCTGCAGGTGACACAGGCCCGGCCTGGCTGCTGGCCCAGGTGAGGAGGCTGCTGAGAGTGCAGCCCCCAAGCCCTCTCCTGAGCCAGGGGTCACGAGTCCCAAGACAGTGCTAGGTGCTTGCTGTGGGCACGTCTTGCCGATGCCGGAAGGACTCATGGACCCTGAGTTCAAGCATCGTGTGTCTGCTCTGACTTTTTAATGGACATAAACATTACCTTGTTTGCACGAGGACAGATAGGCGACTCTGTACTTAAATAGCAACAACCTTACTCGGTCAAGGATAAAGCCGTCGCTCTTCCAATTACACAGCCTTGGTTTTTCCCACTTATATTTATTTCCCCATTTCTTCTGGGCCATGAAATCAGCTGGAATGTAAGATCTCCTGCTCACTGTGGTCAGTGCCTGCACTCGACAAACATCGATTATGTGCCTCCTCAGTGCCAGCCTTTGCACCAGGCACCGGGATGCAGTGGGGGGCGAGATGGCCCGGCCCCTGACCTGGTGTAGCTTAGAGCCTGCCGGTGTGGGCTCTGGAGCCAGACTGCTTGGGTTCCAATCCCAGCTTTTCTTCTCCCCAGCTGTGTGGCCTTGGATCAGTTACTTAACCTCTCTGAGCCTGTGCTCTCCTCTGTAAAATGAGGAAAATAGTAGCACCTCTCTCACAGTTGTGAATTTTTATGAGTCATGCGTATAAATACCCAGAACAGTCCTTGTATGGAGGAGCTACAAAGTTTTCAGTAACAAGTATGAGTGGAGAATCAGATGATTAATAAGCAGACAAATGACCAAATGCCATTATTAAAGATAGCAAGACATGCCCTGAAGGACGGCGGCTCAGATGTATTAGTGGAGAGAAAGTGGGGGGAGGAGACATTTTGATGGCGGCAGCAGGGGACACGCTGTGCACGGAGAGAGAGGCCGCCAGGCTGGGCAGCTCCTCGCAGACCAGAGAAGAGCCAGAGGCCAGAATGGCAGCAGAGCTTGGCGCAAGAAAGAGGAGGAAAGGGGAGGTCGGAAGGAGGGATGCCCAGGAGACAGGGTAGGGAGTGGGATTTGACAAGCAAAATGGTCAACTTGGAGGGTTTTGAGCCTGGAAGCAACCAATCTGATTTACATTTTAATAATGTCTCTCTGGGCTCCTGAGGAACTGGGGAAGGGTGGGGAAGGGTGGCATCCTGGGGACCTGCTGGGAGATGGGAGACAGTGGCAGGCACAGACCTGGTGGCCTGGACAGGGGAGCGGTGACAGCGGCAACAGGGAGAAGCAGCCCGATGCAGGATGTGCCGGGGGAAGAGAAGTGGCTGTTACTGGCCGAGAAGAGGGAGAGAGAGGACTCGAAGGGGGCTCTGCTTTTTTCATTTTGGAGGGGGGCATCTGCTAGAAAACATACGTTTTATTTCTGACCTTGCCATTAATTAGCTGTGTGACCTTGGATAGGTCACCTACCCTCTCTGAGCCTTGCTTTCCTGATTGAGTAATCAGGGGTAATGTTATCTGGCCCCTCACAGGGTTGGCTGTGAGGATCAATTAGGACAAGACACCCCAAGATGTGTAAGTGTGTAAAGAACCAGAAGGAATAAGAATGATGCGGGGGGGGGGGTGTAGAGAGGGGGGAAGTTAGACCAGATTCTGGTCCACTTGGGACTCTCAGTCGCTCTGACCATGGCCAGAAGCCAGTTTCAGTTCCCTGGCCCATCCATGATGCCAGCTTCAGCCTCCCCCTGGACCACAGCAGGTGGTTGTGGGTGTGTAGCAGCGGTGGTGTGGTTGGGCTAGTGGGAGGAGCAGCTTCCTCCTTCCCTGCCATGACCCCTCCCTCCCTCAGAGCAATGCTCCCAGGGGGCCCAGGAGAAGAAGCTGGCTCAGGTTCAGCCTGTCCAGAGAAGGGCAATGACTCAGCCAAGGTGATCTGCCCAGAATAGATCCGAGTTGCTGCACCTCCAAGCTGCCAGCCCCTCCCAAGCAGCCTGCTTGTCTGAAAGAGACAAACTGATTGAAACCAGCTAGGCCAGTCCAGTAGGGGCCCTGAGATGAAAACACAAGGATGGGTCTGCGCTCACAGTCTGCAGGAAGTTGCTGGAAGCGTGGCAAGCAAGTGCCCTTTACCATGCACTCCCTCGGCCTGGTTACTGACAGTGTGGCACACAATCCTTATGTGCCCTGTTTTCTCCATTAAATGGATGCCTCAATGGGATCAGAGAGGGCAAACCACTTGCCCAAGGTCACACAGCAGAACCAGGTTCAGTGCCAAGTCTATATGTTATTCACCGCCCTGGCAGAAGCCACAATTTCTCCACTGAAAGACCCAGCCAGTTTCAGTCCCTCTGCCCGGGAGGACTTGGGCAGGAGATGGAACAGAGCCTGGAAATATTTAGTGAAGAAAAGGAGGGACTGGAGCTCTCCCTATTCTGGGTACCATCTCCTGCCAGAGCCTCGACCTCAGTAGGGGCGCCCAAGGGCATCAGTTGGATTTATCTAACCTCCATCCTCAGACGAGCAAGTGGCCCCACAAGTTATGAACCTGCTCTGCTCCTGCCCTGGAAGCCGACATGAGGGATGGCTCTTCATTAGTCCCTCCCCACCCCTGTGTGGATTCCAAAACATCTACATAAATTACAGTCCCGATATTTATTGCTCGTGCCGTGTGGGCGAGGTCGTGTGCATGCTCCCGTGGGAAGGTCACCCCTAGGATGGACTCTCTCCTGCCCGCCCCCCTGCCCCCTGCCCCGGTGCCCCTGGCACGACCTGGGAGGGGCTGGGGTGCTCGGGAACTGGAGAGGGAGGATGGTGGATTTTACAGCGTTTTCACATGGTTGGTTTTGCCATTAACTTTGAATGCCTTTGTGGGTCTATAAAGTTCCCCATGGTGGTTTATAGGGAGTATGAATCGAGGAAATCGGTGGCAAAAACAGCATAATGGGGGGCTTTCAGATACCCACACAAAGGTCAGGGAACAAAGGCGAAGAGACACAGTCTTACCACAAAAAAATGACTCCAATGAGAACTTAAAAAAAAAATTCACATAAATCCTTTAGTTTCCCCTCCAAAATTGTACGACTCCACGTGCAGGAAGGGCCGGCGGGACGGTCACCCGGAGTTACCCGTGGTCATCTCTGAGTAGTGCTATTTTCTTTTTTTGTGCCTGTCTAAATGCTCCAAATTTTCTCCCACCTTTTGGGTATAACTTTTGTAAATGAAAAAAAAAAAGCCATCTTTGTAAGTCAGATAAATCAAGTCAACAGACGGAAATGGTTTCTGAGGCACCCCCAATCCACCTACCATAATAACCCGTCCCTGGGGCTCTGATTCTGGCATCTTATTTTGTTCTCCCCCACCTCCAGCCTGACAGGTGGGGAAACTGAGGCACCAAGGTCATTTGACAAACGGGCTCAATAGCAACATGCACCCTACCCCTCACACTTCTCTGTCCAGGTTGCCCTGCTAGTTGAGGGTCAAGGGCTAAGAGCCCTCAGATGGGAGGGGGGCTCTCTTTTGGAGGGTCTGGGGCCTTCTTTCATGGTGGTCTGGGAGGCTGTGTTTACTGAAAACTGCTCTGGACAGACTTAGAATGTCCTGGTAGATGACAAGGGAAGCAGGGACTGGAGCCATGCAACAGCTATAGACCGGGTTAGGCATTTGGACTTTGTGCCCAGGCACTGGGGAGCCATTGAAAGTTGTAGGCAGGGGAGAGAGTGAGCAGATTTGTGATGTGAAAAGGCCATCGTGGAGGAGGAGGGAGTGGAAAAGGATCACAGGCAGGAGGCCAGAGCAAGACTGCCACGGGGGGCCGGCCTGTAGCCCTGGCTGTGAGACGCAGGTTAGTCCTGCCGCTCCACGCCGGGAGCCCAGTCTGACAGAGGAATGACGAGGCTCAGTGATGTCTGCACTCTGAGCAGCTGCCCGGCTGGGCTCAAGGACCTGGGCCCAGGGTCTCCTCCGCAGATGCCCCTCAGCCTGCGGGAGCCCTTGCAGCTGGATGGCAGACATCTGCCGTTGCTGAGCATGTGCGGGGCCAAGGTCGGGTGCGTGAGTCCTGTGTCTGAGAGGAGAAAGCCTAGGGTGGGCCCGGGGATATCCTGGGGTCCTCCAGACTGGAGGAGCCAGAGGAACGCCAGCCTGCAGCCTCCGGTTGGTTCCCCATCAAAACACTTATGTCACAACTGGCCCCTTCAGCTGCCAGGGCCACGGGTCACCCCTGCCTGCCGAGTCCTCCATCTGGCCAGACATTCGTCCCACTGGCTAGTGAAGCCTTCAAACCAGGCAGTGCAGGGGTCAGGCAGAGGCCTGAACTGACCCATCTGGGAGAAGAGCTAATAAGCCCCTCAATTTGCATATATGCAAACAAGGCTCCACTGTCCACAGAGCAATTAGCATAGCCTACTGCCTGGCTAGCCACAGGATTGGCGGGGGTGCCTGGAACTTTATCTCTTGGGCTGGGAGCCCAGTTCCTTCTCAGCTGAGGCCGGGTTGGGTGGACAATGAAGTCCTAGAGTGGGCCCCATGCCCCCTTCCAGAGGGGTACCTGTGCAGGGCTTTCTGGGGGAACAGGAGGGCCTGAGGGCCAGGGACGATTTCCTGAGTCTTGTCTTCTTATCTTTCAATTTGGGCAGGGGAAGAAGGGCCACCAGGTCGTCATTGACCATCCAGCTCTGAGTAGATGTCCAAGGGCAGTGAGCCACACTTGGGCTCAGAGAGGCCTGAGTTCTAATCCTGACTCTATAACTTGCTGCTGTGTGACTCTGAGTAAGTGAACTGACCCCTCTGGGCCTTGTGATTCTCATTTGCAAAATGGAAACGACACCTCCCACCTCAGCTACTGAGAGGATTACAGGTCTTTACAGGTGAAGTGCTAGGCGGAGAGGGGCAACTGCCGTCAGACGTGGTTTGTGACACCAAGAGAGACATACTTGGTTCCCTTCTGCTTCTCCTCTCCTCGCCCGATGGGTTTTGTTTTGCTCATTTTTCATCTGACTGTGCTTTAAATTGTGTAAAGTGTATTTTCCTCCAGTGACTTAGGGAACAGCTGGTGAATCTGACTCGGGGGGTTTGCATATGCCCAGTTTACAGATGCAGAGATTTAGGCCCAGAGAGGTGAAGCCACTTGCCTAAAGTCACCCAGCAAGTTGATGGCAGAGCAGGGAATTAGGTCTCCAGGCCCCTCACGCTCAAGTGCTCTTTCTGGCCACAGCAGCTGCTGGAGAGTCACAGTGGCCTCTTGATCCCTGGCCTCCACCAGTCTCTCCCTCCTCTCCCGTCTCCTCGTTCTCTCCCACATCTCCGTGTTCCAGCCTCTCTTTTCCTGAGTCTACCATTATGCTAACTAATGACAGTCAACCCTGCTTAAGCAGACTGGGAAGTTCCTTCTTGTGTCTGACTTCAATTTCTCTTGCTTTAGAGCCAATCTGTATTCTCCTTTTTTCATCACTGGCAGATGGGGAAAATTTTGCTCTCCATCCTCCTCATTAAATCATCACCATCCCGTCATCATCATCATCATCATCATCCACAGAAACAAAACATCTCACTCTCCCCACCGCTGCTCTCCAACAGAGGAGCCCTCCACTCCGAGGTTCTTTAACGCTCCTTCCCCAAAGTCAATCCCCATCATCTTGGATGCCCACCCTTCTTCAAGCTCCCGTTGCCCCAGTGTCCTGTTCCACTGGGTGACCCCACAAGGTGGTAGGATGGGAAAGGGACTGGGGGTCCTATGCACTAGCTCCGCTCTCCTGGTGGGCACTAAGCCACCGTCACTCCAGGCTTGCTGGGTGCCAAGTGTGCAGACTTGTGCCAGGGGCCATGGGGAGCAGGGGCTGTGCAAGACACACGCATGTACCCCCCTCCTTTCCCACAGAACAAAGCACAGAGAGACATGGTCTCTGGTGTCAAGGAATGGCTGGAAGAAGGGCCAGCGGGCAGAGGTTTATAATCCTGGGTGTAAACGTCAAGAAGGGGACCTCTGTGGGCACAGAGGGGTGATCCCTCACACAGCCCAGTGCAGGGGTTAGTTAGGGAAGGCTTTCAAGAAGAGGTGACGTCTGAATTGAATCCAGGAGGACATCGTGGCACGAGCCAGATGAAGAGGCAGGGAAATAGAGAGTGAGCAGAGGGGAGGGCAGGCGAGGCCATGCAGGGGACAGTGTGTTTGATAAACTGGGGCGTGAGCAGCGGGAGCTCTGCCCCAAAGGCAGGTGCGTGGGCACAGTCCCCCGCTTTTCAGCTACTTACAAAAGATGCAGAAAGGTAGATGCAATGAGAGACTGGTTTGGGGTCTCCAGATGCAGGCTCGGAAAAGAATTCAAGGGCATGTATTGTCTTTGGGAGGTGACCCAAGAGCCTCAATGAAGTAGCAGGAAAGGGAGGACAGTCACCGCCACGGACAGGAGCTGCCCCCCTGGGATCTAAGGAGCAAGTGAAGAAGATGCACCTGGAGCATCAAAGTGAGAGCAGGGGCGCCAGGCATTCACCCTGATTCCACCTCTCCTGACTTCAGGACTGACCCCCAGCTCCCTGCACAGTCTGGGGTGCTGCCCCGAGGCAGAGGGCTTCAATGTTCTCAGCAAACACCAGGTAACAGGTAGACAGGAAGGCCAACAGGCTCTGGCCGGGCCGCTAAGCCCACCTCACAGGTGAGGAAACCGAGCCCCAAAGCGCCCAGGTAAGTAAGACCAGGTCACACCAGGCATCCGCCCCGAGCCTGCAATCGCCACACGGAGCCACGCCGCCCAGCAGACGTCCACACCTGACCGGGGGGCAGAAAGTGGGGGGTGTGGAGGAGGAAGACTGGGAGGTAGGAGGCCGAGTTGCTGGGAGCCCTGAGATGTTCTGGGGACTGGGGAGGTACTGGGGACCCCACTGATCCCCCACCAGTGATCTCCCCACCAGCCTGATTCTCCCTGGGGCCCAGGGTTCTGAGGCTGCAGTGGGCTCCCGCCCTCGAGTTCAGTGACCACATTTCCCCAACCAAACTAGAATTCCTTATTAGAGGCGACTTTCCCAGTGGGAAGAGAAGAGTGAATTTATTCATGCAAAAAGCCTCACAGAGGTTTAAACGTTAGCGTGTATTTGGTTATATATGCCACAAATTGTCTTTATTGAAAAAGATAAAAAAAAAATACTGGCAATTGGGACCCTCCTGGAGAATCTAGAAAATATAAGCTCTTTACCCAGGAGGAAGGCAAGCTTGTGTCAGGTGCCAAAGTCAATGGTTACAAAGGCAGCTTTTAGAGTCCTACCAGGAGAAGCACACAGTAGGTGCTTAGCAAGTGCTTGATGACTAAGTAGAGGTCAGAATCCCAGTCCCCACTCTGTGAGTGGCCCTGGCTGTGCCTCCACTTCCGCATCTGTAAGAAGAGAGGAGTAACGTCTGTGGAAGGGGTTTAGGAGAGACGATTCAGGGAAAGCCCTTAGGAAGAGCCTGGTCCATAGTAGGTGCTCAGTTAACCCTGGAGGAGGCAGCAGCAGCACCTTAACAGGAGGGGGGTAGAACTCTGGGCTAGTGCCTTGAGCTTCTCCTTAGGAGGAACCCACCGTGGGCGTGCACAGCACACCTGTGGCAGGTGAGAAAAGTGACTCCCCCAGACGCTGGGTCGGAGAGAGATGGGCTCTGATGGATAAACACCCCAGCTTCTATGCCCTTTGGGAGGCAAGAGACCCTGGCGGGGGTTACATTACCTCTCAGCCCAGCCCACATCCTTTTCCTACCTCATTCCCCCTCTCAGCTTGTATTTCCTGGGTTTGCTCCCAATAAACTACCTTCCCCCCAAATCCATGGATATAGGGCTCTGCTTGGCTGGGAGCCCCTAAGCAGGCACAACAGCCACGTAGTGATCAGGCCCCGGACCGCACACCGGAGGAGCAAGTGGCAGCACAGCACCGCCCACGCCGGCTTACTCCTCGGGCATCGCAAGGAATGATGGAGATAAACAGCAGCACAAAGCTGTGGACAAGAAGAAAGTGAGGCCACATGTCCTGGCAGGGATTATTCTATTTCTCGGCAAGATAAGGATCTTAAAGCTCGCTGATTCTGTAGCTGGCATGCGGGGCTCAGGCACAGCCGGTCTCCAGCTCTGTTAATCCTGGTTCACCCCGCCTGACACGGAGGACCCCATTATCTGCAGCCCAACCCTGCAGCAGATAAACGCTGCCCTGCAGTGGATCCAACCTCATCAACTGTGGCCCCGAGAGGAAGAGCACCCTCCACAGGGGGGTGGGGCCTGCGGGGATGAGGGCGAAGGGAAGAAGAGGGGGTGCCCTGTTCATGGCTCAGTTCTGCCACTTACTCACCACCCACCTGGAGTAGGTGACTCCCCCCTCCCATCCAGACTTTCTTCCCCTAAAATGCAGAGGAGGAGACATCAGCAGAGCAGAGTGGGGGGGGGCCGCCACGAGCCAGACTGCCGGAGGTGGCATCCTACCTCTGTCCCTCATGAGCTGTGTGACCTTGAGTCAGTGAGTTGACCTCTCGGTGCCTCTGTTTCCTCATTTACAAAATGAGGGAATTAATAGAGTCTGACTCACAGAGTACTGAATGCTAAACACATGAATATGCATGAGGTACTGAGAAGGGTGCCCGGTGCTAGGTAAGCACTCCATAAATATTTGTTGAATAAACACCTGCACGGCTTACCTCAAAGGGCTGGGGTGGAATCACCCAATGATAAACATGTGAAATCCTTTGTACGTGGCAGACATCGTGCACATGCGGTGTAGTTAGCAATTCTCCCCATAGCTCCATTTCTTGAAAGAGGCTTCCCTCCCGCCCTCTGGGGCTGTGTGGAATAGGTGTCATGTGCCACCTAAAGACAGGGCTACGTTCTGAGTTCTTCACGGGGTTATTCTGTCACTGTGCGACGGTCACAGTGTGACTGCAAACGCAGGGGCCTGGCCAACACGCACCTAGCAGCGCAGGTGCCACTGGGGTACACCGTCCATCACCGGCTGAACCTCACCACGCAGCCTGCAGCAGAGAGCCAGCCCGGAAGCTTCCAGAGGACGACACAGAACAATGCTGTCCCTCCCCTCCCCAGCCTGGGGAACCGCAAGTCAATGGCATCACGCCTCAGAGCCTCAGTTTCCCTGTCAGGGCTAACAATGGCGCCCATCTCTTAAGGTGAGGCAAGCACAAGGGGAAGACGTAAGGCAGGCACCTGGCCCAGGGCCTGCCCCGATGGCCCAGGAAGTGTGAGTTTCTTGAAGGAAGTTACTTCATTTCTTTGGGGTGCAGGGTCCTCACCTGTCAGGGGAACTGAGACACCAGCTCACTGGGCTGGTGGGAGGGGAGGGGTGGGCTGACACTTGCGGGGGCTGGATACCCAGGCCTGGTTGGGGGAAAGCATATGCTCAGTGAGAGTCCACTTTTCCTCTGGAAAACTCTGTTGCTCAATCTAAATCGCAGAGAATCCTCTAATCTCCCAGGCGTGGCGGCGGAAGTCTGTGTGGGATTTCTTGGCCCCACGTGACTGACGGGGCACCTGTCTCGCAGGCAGGCCGGCCGGGGAGGTGACATTGCTGTGCTCAGTCTCGCTCATATGGTCCCTGAGGGACACGCATTTCTGGGACCTGAGGGTCAACCCTGAAGGTGAGGGCTGGACAGGCCTTGGGGGCAGCGGCCACTGAGGCACACACACCAGTGTCCAAGACGCCTCTTGGCCCGAGAATCCCGGGGATGTCTGTCAAACATCCCAGGCTCCACGAGGCTGGGCTGCTCTGGCCTAATGTGTTTGCCTAAATGCTTATGTCTCAGGCAGAGGCCCGGGAGATGAGCAGATAGCACCAGTGAGTAATTAGCCCTCCCCTAGGAGCTGAACTGGCACCAACTAGACCTAGGAGGAGGGGTGAGGACGGGGCCCCTGCTCTGAAAGCTCCCCAGGCCCTGTCTGGAGGGTCCCGAACATCTCTCCCAGCTTAATGGGAGTTTGAGCTGGCAGCCCCACCTCCCTTACCGTACAATGGGGAAACTGAGGCTCAAAGAGGGTGAGGGACCCAGCCAGGCACGATGTCCCAAAACTGTCAGCACAAAACCCAAAGCCCCCCCAATAATATGGAATGGGAATGCTACACGTCGGTGGTAAGGGGAGTTGCAGATGGGAGATGATTTTCCTTCCATCACTCATGTGCTGGCTTACACATTCGTTCATTCACTCACTCATTCATTCATCAACTGAGACTAATGTAAGACTGATTGGCAGGAGCTCTCCTAGGTGCTTCCCATCAGCTCCGCTAGTTTGTAGCTCTTTGAGGCTGCAGACAGCACCTATACAGCCAGCAGCTGTAACCATGAAGCCTGGCATGTCGTAAAAACTTGATAAAGATCTCCCAAATATGGGATTTATCACACTTAATTCTCACCTGCAAGGAAAATATCTTACTCTCATTTTGCAGTTAGGAAACGAAAGCTCTGAGAGTAAGGAGGCTGGTCCACGTGGCCTTTATGCATTTGTTCAGTTAAGAACGGAACACTGGCTGGGCACTACACTGTCCAGCGTCCAGCGCGTGCCCGGGGGCGTCCAGAACAGTGGAGGAGCCGGCAGTGGTTAAACAGCGAACATGCTGACGCTGCGTAATTATAACCCCCTGACTTCTAATTCAGAGCTCTGGGTCTGAAGCCTGTGTCCTGGATGGTCGGGAGTAGAAGGAGGGTCTGAAGGTGAGAGGGTGGCATTGTTTTTAGGTACAGAAGCTGAACCGGGGGCTCGGAGAGGTAAAGTGACTTATCCAGGGTGACATAGCTTAGGAGCAGGAGAGCTGCAAGCCCAGTCACTCTGCAAACTCAATCTCCTTCCACCATCTCAGGGACCTGGAAAGATCTGAGACAGGTTAGACCAGACGGGATGCGTGGCCAGTGGAGGCCATGGAACTGGGGGCCCTGGCACCCCATGACCTGGGCACTGCAAGGATTTCACCCCGAACCTCAGTGAATGGATGTCTTGAAACCAAATCCAGCTTCCTCTTCCCCCTCCTCCTCCTTTCTCACGACGCTAATTTTAGCCAGCCACAAAGTCAGCCTGAGCTTTTAAAAATGGACTGATTTATGCTTTTCCTTAATTGCTCCAAAAAAGCGCTTTGCATCTAGTGGGAGCGAGAATGATATAACTCTCTTTAGGTTAAAAATTTAAAGCCAAATTCTCACTGGTCTGGCAAGAGAGGAAAGCACTTAAACCTGTCTCTGCGGTCCCTCCACACCCTGCCTCCCTCTGCTCGCCCAGAGTGTCCATGTCTGCCCCCAGCCTCAGACCTTACCCCAGAGAAAGCGGGGAGACACCGGCGCCTCGCCAGTCACTCAAGTCAGGATAGGGCACTTTTTAAGCACAGTGGGGGATATTTGTGAAATCTGCTCCCGACACCTCCAGGGGCCCAGAATCCATTAATGGGAGAAGAGTTCACAGTTATTTCCCACTTCTGGGTGGGAGCGTACCCCAGGTTTTCTCAGCCACCACTTTGCCTGGGCTGGGACTGCCAAGGCTCACCGGGGTTCAAATACTGACCTGTCCAGAGGCTCCCTAAGGTTTCCTTACAACAGACACTGAAAACTGCCATTTGCCATGTACCAGGCACAGTGATGAAATACAACAGTCAGTGAGGCAGGAATGCCCACGGGGATGGCCATAAGTCTACAGGTTCCCCTAGACACCAGTGTGGTTTGGTTCACTATCATTTCATCCATTCACCATCCATCTATCATCTATCCATATCTAGCCATCCAGCCAGCCACCCATCCATCCA
The DNA here is from genome assembly GCA_004024925.1 of Scalopus aquaticus. NCBI lineage: Eukaryota > Metazoa > Chordata > Mammalia > Eulipotyphla > Talpidae > Scalopus > Scalopus aquaticus. The sequence continues at coordinate 174,744 of PVIJ01001908.1, forward strand.
ATTGTTTAATAAATATATATTCTGTGCCCAGCTAGGTGCTGAGAGCTGGGATTATTGAAATTAATAAAGACAGGGTAAATAAGACAAACAGAGATACTGTCCTTATTGATTGTTTTACAGAGTGGATGAGGCAGGCAAGTAAATGGGACATTGACTGCAGCAGATTCAGAGGCTGGCTTCCAAAAATCCATGCACACAAATATGGCCCTATCAGATGAAATGGAATTGTCTCTTGGAGGTCACTGCTGCCACCACAGGACAGACATTTTGCAGATGCTTCTTTCTTTCTCTCACTTATTCCATTGGCTGGAAAGAGGATTATAAAACCCAAAGAGATGGCAGAGTCACAAGATGGAAGGAGCCTGGATCCCTGTGTCACCATATGGAAGAAGGCACCTGCCTACAAAGATACCTGCAATGCAGGCTCAAAATAAACTCCTACTGAGCTTGTGCCAGTGAAATTTGGGAGGACTGTTTGTTACAGCAGCAAGCAGGGTCTTATCTAATATAATTACATCTTATGAAGCATCACTGTGTAAGTGGAAGAGGGATAAAATCATGTCATTTGATTCTTGTAACAGCTACATGTGATAACTTAATGTTGCCTTCATTTACAGATGAGAAAAGCAAGGCTCAGAGAGGCGAAGTGACTAGCCCAGGGTCACACAGCTGGTAGGTGGTGGGCAGGATTTGAAACTGAGTCCCACACCTATTTACTTTATAGGACATTGTGCTCCTAGGTGGGGGTACAGAGAGGGAACCACAGCATGGAGAGGGTAAGGTTAAGGTATTCATCTGCCTCTGCGTTCAGGGGCTGGGGCTTTAGTCATGGACCACCAGTGTGGCTCCCCTCACTAAGGCATGGAAAAGAAAACCAAAAATCTGCCCCTGGAGTCCCCTCTCTAAGCAGGGACAGAGCCTCAGCCTGAGTCCTGTTTTGGCAACCACTGTCTTTGTGGAGTTTTCTTCAATCCCAGGCTCTCTCTTCCTCATCCCAGGACAAGAGGAGACAAGAAAGTAGAGATACCAGGTTCCAACCCTGGAAGGCAGCTGGTACTCTTCAAAGGCCTGACCCCGTCACTAGCAGCAGGCAGGGCTCCATAACCAGCCAAGGCTGCCAGAGCTAAGGGCACTCCTGTTCCCCTGACTAAGTAGTCAGAGCCATCGATGGGACTGGCTCAGCCACCCAGGCAGGTTGACTGACCAGGGGCAGCCAGGCGTGGACAAGCGCTGGGGCAGGTATGTGCAGGACGCCCCAATGGGTGGCCACAGGAGAGCCGAGGCTGTCCCTGGACCACTCAGAGTCTAGTTTCTTCTTGGGCAGCTTCTTTTCTCCATGGTTTTCTGACTGTCAGATAAGGAGATGGTGGTGCTGTGTAAGGAAGGGTGTGGAACTCTGATAGCTGACTGACCTGGTCTGGACCTAGTTTTGACACTCACTAGCTGTGTTACCTTGGGCAAGTAACTAACCCTCTCTGAGCCCCTCAGTTTACCCAGCTACAAAATGGGACTAATCGTGCTTGTATCACGGGGGCTAAAGAGAGGACTAAATAACATTGTGGCTCTCTTCTTAAATCATTTAAGAAGATTTAAGAGAGAAACCCATCATCAGAGAATGTCTAGCTAGAAGGACCCTCCGAGGGCCTCCCTGGTGGCTCAGCGGTTGAGCGCTGCGCTGTGCAGCTGTCGGCAGCGGCGACGCGAGTTCGATGCCCAGCCAGGGAGAGTCCCACATGGTGCGGCAGACCTCTCCTGCCTCGCCCGCTGCTCCCCTCAGCAGTGTATTTCTGATCTGCCTGTTCTGCTCCCCAGTCTCTGGTGAACCCTCTCGCCACCCCACGCCTCTGGCCTGTACCCCAGCTTGTATGCATAAATAAATAAATAAATCTTTAAAAAAGGTCCCTCCGAGATAGAAAGTTCTAGCTGGGAGGATCATCCAGGGAACACAGGGCCCAGACAGGGCTAGCTGCCCATGGTTTCTCCCAACTGCTCTGTGTTTTCTACCCTTTCCTTTGCCTCCCTTTCTCTTTCCACAGGAACTTCTTGCCTTGGTGTGGAGAGTGGAACTGAGAAAGGGGAGAGGAGGAGGAAGGGGGGTCCTGCCCCTAAACTCCCTGGCAAGGGAAGGCTGGATCGTGGTTTCCTCACTTTTGCGGGTGGTGGTCCCGCACAAATTTGTGAAGGGTGCGGGCTTTCCTGTTCAGAGATGGGGTCACATCTGGCTTTGCTCTATCTCAGAGTCCTTCACCTGCCGTGCCGGCTCCCTCTGAGCAGGGTGACGAGGTGTCACCCAGATGGCTGTTGGGAGGGCCATGGCCAATTCCAATGTGATTTTGGTGCATGTCTTTGGGGGTTGCACTGGACAGTTCCCCATCACCATCACTTGCCCTCTTCCTGGAGCCTCGCCCAGCCAGAAGTGCCAGCTCCGGCTCTCCACCCATCACCCCAGTTCCTCAACCTCTGTGCCTTCACCATGGGTGGGTTGCAACTGACCGGAGAAATGGAGCAGGCCAGTGCCAGATCAGAACCCCACCCAGGGGCCAACCTAGAACCCTCATTTCAGAGAGGGACTGAAGGTGTCACACGGTAAGACTCAGTCTGCCAGAGCGCCTCGGGAAGCTTGAAGGGGTCCTCTCCTGCGGACCCACGTGCCTTCCCCATTTCTTCTCCATCATCACCTCTCAGCCGCGACCTTTTCCTACCAGGTGTCAAAGTTCTCCACTCTGCTTCCCAGACAGCCCAAGCCCCTGTCACTTTCTCTCCCTCCTTTCTGACCCAAGCCCCCCGAGAGTGAGGAATTTTTCTGCCTAGCTCCCTGTAATGCTACACCACTAATAAGATTAAAACATATCTCCCTCTTACAGCATCGATTCATAGCACTGATTTACTGTTGCTTCTCAGCTGCTACAAAACGGATGCACCGGCCGCCACCTTAATCTCTATCCATCTCCTCACTGCCGGCGAATAACTGCTAATTAATACCTTTCTGCCTCCCGACGCCTGCCAGCTCAGAGGACCATCAATACTCGGCGGGCTCCCTGCCACCCTCACCCCCACTGGCGCGAGGCTCCAGCCCCAGCTCAGAGGCACCTGGTGATTCGAGGTGGAGCAGGAGGAGGTGAGAGTGGGCTTCGTCCTCCTCGCCCCCCTCCTCCCACTGCACAGAACACACCCAGAGAGCAAGCAAGAGGCGATGACTGGTTCAGAAGGGCCGGAGCTGGGCAGACCTCCGCTGGAAGCACAGCTCCCGAAACCAGCCGTGAGATTCCACCTCTGCACTCAGGCTCCCCATGCGCACAGTGGAGACAGCCACGGCACCCCCACGAGCACAGCTCTGACTTCTGCTTCCAGGGGTCTTTGCTGCCCTGGGCCAGCTGGGTTTGCAGCTCCAGCATCAGGGGACAGCATGTGAGGCACCCCAATCAAGGGGGGCAGCCCTGAAGGTCCACTAGGAGACGTCAGTTCCTCCCAGGCGGGGAGATGCCTAGTCTCGAGCTGAGCCAGGCTTTTCTTGCCGCTTTGCTCCTCCCTTTTCAGCCCAAAAGGCACCACTTCCAAGAAGCCTTCCCTGATCACCCAGTCCGGAGAAGTTGCCCTGCCTCAAGCCCTCACGACTCCATGGTCTTGCTGCATTGTCTACACAGTAGTCCCATCCCGAGTTAGGTTATTTAGCTATTGATTTATTTCCACCTGGTCCACCAAAACACCAGCCCCGTGAGGCCAATGTCCTTGATTCTCTGGTTCAGGGCCACCTATCTCCCTGGGCACAGAGCAGGAGATCTGCCGGTACTTGATAGACGAGTAACATGTTCTGTTACTTTAAGACGAGGATGATAATGATGGTGATGCTGACAATGATGACAGCGATGGCGATGAAGGTGATGCTAGCAAGATTGTCACTTCCCTGGAATGAAGAGCTGATGAAATGCCCTCTCTCCTTCCCTGGGGCAGCCCAGTCAAAACCATTGCCACAGGGCACTGACACCTACCCCAGGACCCCTCACCAAGACACATCACCCCCACTTTAGAAAGGAGGCCCTGAGGCTCTGAGCACTTCAGCTTTGCCCAGGTGACACATACAGCAGATGACACAGGCGACACTCTGCTCAGTGGGCCATCCTCTGCACTCCACCTGGCTCTGATATGGCACAGCCCTGCCCGCCAGGAGGGGGGGAGAGCATCAGGAGGCTTTCTAGGTCCCCAGCCTGTGGAGAGCCAGGCATTGGGGGGGGGGGGGGGAGCTGACCAGCACGGGGAGTGACTTCGGCCTGACCTCGGTTTTGCACCAGGCACATGGGGAGGGGAGAGAAGCA